>OVAX01001566.1:0-42797 GCA_900406405.1 Lepidium africanum | reverse complement strand
TTACAAATATCTTACTTATAAAATAAATATTATATATAGATAATTATTTATATAGAGATTAGTCAGCACTCAACATGTAATCTTATATATTATTTGCGAAGTAATTTTTGTCAAAAAGCTTACGTGTCAACAAAACNTTGCGAAGTAATTTTTGTCAAAAAGCTTACGTGTCAACAAAACGTTTAATTTTGACGTGGTTGATTACAAAGTTACCCTAACATTAAATTACTAAATTACCCTCACATTAATTTTTTTTTACTTTTAATATTAAATAAACTTAACATTTTTGTTATATATATAATTACACTTAAAATTCGTAATTAATATTGAAATTTATATATAAAAAATTAAATTTTGTAAATCCATGTAATTATTGTCTTACTTAATTTTTTATTTATTTAATCTTTGATAAATAATATTTCTATTTGAATATTATCATAATCTTTGATAAATACTATTCTTATTTTAATTTCCTTTTTTCAATAATTTATTTCTTTTGGTAATATAGATAATTACAATTCAAATTCATAACTAATGTAACTTTTTAAGATTTAAATTCACATGTTATTGAAAAAAAAAATGTAGAAATTCATGTAAATTTTCAACTGACTAAACCAATAATATTTTTAACGTTTTGAAAACAGTTTCTATAATATTTTCATGTATAATATGATTTTTCAAGTGTGATGTTAATGAAAGAAAATATTTTAAATTTTTAATAAAATTGATGATATTATAATTTATGTTTAAAAATTTTGTTTATGAAAATTTATTTTTCACATATGAATTTGATTTTATCTTTAGTGTTTCATCTAATATCAATTATTAAAAATAGATTACTAACTTATAAGATAAAAAAATTAAAATATTTATCTCCGCACGCATGTGCGGGAAAGTCACCTAGTATCTTATTATTTAAAGTAAGGTTTATCAAAGTTACTAATTAATTGGATTCTTCCATGTGTCAAATCTAACGATCATAAAAATTTTGATGATATATTAAAAAAAATGAAAAATAAATATGTTATATAAAGAATGGTTTCTTGCACATCGGACAAGTATGTATGTTTTATGATTCAAAAAACGAGGATACAATAAAGACCAAAATTTGAAAATAAAATTTTCAAGCGCAAAAAAACATGTGCATCGCACGGGTCCTTGTCTAATATTATATAAAGAAAGGTTTCTCAAAGTTAGTAATTAAAAGGATTCTTCCACGTGTCAAATCCAACGATCATAAAATTTTCGGTGATATATTTTAAAAAATTAAAAATAAGAAATAGAAGATAATCATAACTACATCACAAAATATCTTATTATATAAAGAAGGGTTTTTCAAAGTTAGTAATTAACAGGATTCTTTCACATGTTAAATTCAACGATCATAAAAATTTTGGTGATATATTTAAAACAATCAAAAGTAAAAAAAAAACAAAAGGAAGATAATCATAAATATATCAAAAATCATATTATATAAATAAAGGTTTTTCAAAGTTAGTAATTAACAGGATTCTTCCACATGTCAAATCCAACGATCATAAACATTTCGGTGATATATTTAAAAAAATTTAAAGTAAAAAAAAAAAAAGAAGATAATCATGACTATATCAAAAAAATATCTATATCTATTTGAAATCATCTTATTATATAAAGAAGGGTTTCTCAAAGTTAGTAATTAACAGGATTCTTCGTCGTGTCAAATTCAACAATCATAAAACATTTTGTGATGTATTTAAAACAATTAAAAATAAAAAAGGAACTGAATTCTAACATAAAAAGTAAAAGTAAATAATTAATTCTATCATCATTTAAAAATAATAATGTTATTAATATTCTAAAAGGAAAAAAAATTAAATAAACTTATTATATAAAGAACGATTTCTCAAAGTTAGTAATCCTATTTTATAAAGTTAGGATTCAAAAATTAGTAATCAACGTGATTCTTTCACATATTGAATCCAACGATCTAAATTTTTGGCAGTATCCTATTATATAAAGTTGGATTTCAAAAGTTAGTAGTTAACGAGATTCTTCCACGTGTCGAATCGTATTATATAAAGTTGAGTTTCAAAAGTTAGTAATCAACGAGATTCTTTTGCGTGTCGATTCCAACGTTCGTAAATTTTACAGTATCCTATTATATAAAGTTGGGGTTCAAAAGTTAATAATTAACAAGATTCTTCCACATATCGAATCTTATTATATCCTATTATTTTAAGTTGGGTTTCAAAAGTTAATTATTAATCCTATTATATAAAGTTGAGTTTCAAAAGTTAGTAATTCATGCTATTATTATATAAAGTTGGGTTTCAAAATTTTCTAATCAACAAGATTCTTCCATGTGTCAAATCCAACGGTCCAAAATTTTGCAGTAGCTTATTATATAAATTTGGGTTTCAAAAGTTAGTATTCAACGAAACTCCCACGTATTAAATCTTATTATATAAAGTTAGATGTCAAAGCTAGTAATGCAATCCTATTATATAAGATTGAATTTCAAAGTTAGTAATCAAAAAGATTTTTTTTGATTAAAATGGTATCTTTGTCACTTTCAAATAGTCTTATTCATATTTTTTTAATTGACCCAATGATAATTATTATTTTTAATATACTAATGGGTGAAATCTAATATCTTAAAGTACCACTTAATCAACGATATTCTTCCACGTACTGAATCCAACGATCAAAATTTTTACAATATCCTATTATATAAAGTTGGGTTTCAAAATTTAGTAGTTAACGAGATTTTTCTATGTGTCAAATCTTATTATATAAAGTTGGATAGAAAAATTAGTAATCCAACAAACATATAAATTTCCAAAACATTATTCCAAAAAAAATAAATTTTATCTAATAAAAAAAAACTCATGCATCGCACGGATCCATATCTAGTATATTTATGTTTTTATTTTAAATAATTCATACTAGGTGACTCACCCGCGCATACGCGCGGGTACAATTTTTTTGTTATAATATTCATCAAATTTGGTATTATATTGTTTCAATACATATTAATTTTTTATTTTGTGAAACATAAATATAAAATACAATAAACTAAAATATACAATATGATTTTTTTTACTTCTAATAAAATATATAAATTCGCCAAGAAACAAAAGGTCTAGTTGGTTTGTCTGTGATCTAGTTTGACATCAGATGGTGAGTTCAAATCTTGTCAACTCTAGTGGAAGCAATATGGCTATGGATCAGACTTTTGTCTATCTCAATAATAGTAGAAAGAATGAGTAAGGTTGATATATATATGAATTCAGCATATGTTAAAACTGACGAAAACATTTTCGCTCTTGTTGTTAGATTTTGAAGAAATCTGTATATTTTTATTATTATTGTCTTTTTTTCTTATAATTTGAATATTTTATTGTTGTGTGCACTATATATATATATATATATCTATATATATATATATATATTCTACATTTCTCTCTGATTTAAATAGTTCTAAATTTATTGTACATAGATATCTCTAAGAACATATATTGTGTAAGTCTATTATGTGGTTGAGTTTATAATTCATATTCTTGATTTATTTATTTTGATAAAAGACATTCTAATCAAAAGATTAGAATTGATGACAAAAAAATATCAAAAGATTAGAATTACAATGTATAAAAGAAAAAGAAAAAAAAAGATAAGAGTTACAAATAGTTGGATAGGCCCAGCTAGAAGCCCATCAAATGATAACAATAAACAAAAAAGAAAAAAAAATTGCAGAGAAGATAGAGGATGCGAAGAGGAGAAAATAGTAAAGAGAAGAGGAGAATGGGAAAATATTTATCCAAAATTGGAACATTTGAGAAGAAATCTGAGGATATGATTCTTGAAAGCTTGAGATCTTATTTCGGATTGTTGAATCAATTGCAGAGAAGATGGAGAACTCACTGGAAGCTTCAAAAGAAGAACCTCGAGCCTTTTGTGCTTTGTGTGAATTCTAAGTAAAATTGTTGTAATCTTTTACTATATCAGTTTTGGAGGCAAAATACAAAGAAGATTTCGCTGTAAGTAAATCATATATTTTTCTCTTTTTAATCAGATTTTAGATTAGTGATTCTTTTATGGTGATTATGTTGTTACTTTATGCATCTTCACAAATTCATCTTTCAACACTTTTAAGTTTTTAGTACTTCCGATAGATCTTTATAATCATAAATTTTTTTTCCATAGGTTGACTAAAATCATATTCTGTGATACAATCATGTCCCTGGAAACAGAAACGATAACACTAAATTGTTCTCACACTTCTGCAAGGTTAGCAATGGAACATATCCCTTTACATGCCTTATATTTCATACTTTAGGGAATCTTTGAAATAAAATAAAAAATCTTGTAAAATAATCGAATTTAAATCAAATAGGTTTGAAACAAAGGCAAACATGAATGAAATCTATTTTATGTTTTGAAACACGTCTTTGTAGACAACATTTGTCGTCTTTCTTTGCGGTTTTCCTTCATTGTCAGTAATAAGTATTTTCAGACCACATCTAGATTTGACTCTCGATACGGCTACATAGAGTTGTCCGTGTGTAAAAACAGGTCTTGGTAGGAATAGTCCAACCTTTGACAATGATTGTCCTTGACTCTTATTTATAGTCATTGCGAAAGCAACAGCCATAGGAAATTGCCTACGTCGCATCCTGAAAGGAAATTTTGTTTCCGGTGGAGAGACAAACATTCTAGGGATTAGCACCTTTTCATGAATCCCATCACCTGTTACAATTTTAGCTTCAATAACATGATTAGCCAACTGAGTAATTTGAAGTCTTGTTCCAAAATCCAATTTGAAAACTTTGAAGCTCTTCTGCATTAGTACTATTTTTGCTCGTCAGATGCCTCATATTCTTGGTTAGCTTAAGAACCTTACATGATCTCCATAAATATGATGAATTTAGAGCTGCTAAAATAGTTTCTTCTCTCCCAGCTCTGTTGATTACAGGTAAAATCTATCTAAAACCTCCTCCAAAAACAATAAATTTTCCCCCAAAAGGCTTATCAACTTTGCATACGTCACACATACTACGGTCTAAACTCTCAAAACAATGCTTACTCATCATCAGAGCTTCCATACTATAAGTGTAGCTTTGTTAACCAATTCTGCAAGATGTGATCATGTCTTCATTGAACATGTAGTATATTCATTTGCATTTATTGGTATTCCAAATCTTGAGTGAGCTGTTCTACTACCACGCAATAACAAAGACACTATTTCGCTAGATGCCACATTGAGGACAATAAGACCTCTTGATCGAATAGCAGCTGATAGAATTGTCCAGAGAAATGTTTTTCCAGTTCCTCCAAATCCGTAGATGAAAAACAACCCACCTTTATCATGGATTAATGCATCTAAAATTTCTTCGTACACTCTATACTGCTCATTTGTTAACATGAGCAGCAACCTTTGAAACTCTTCTCTTAATTTGTCATGGTCATAGTTTAGTTCATCCCTTAACAAAGTGTTGCCATTATCAATTAGAAGATTGTCTAGAAATGACATCCCTTCAAATCTTGTCAAAGAGCTTCCATTCCTGCGTAATATGTCTTCTATCTCTACTAAAGCATAGCCCTTAATCTGATTTTCAGATAAGGTAAAATCTGTAGGTAAAAAAATATATGTGAACATTAAAAAAAGTTCTCGATGACAATTTTGCTTTTAAACCAAGTTTTAAAAGAGAAATCATATTTGAGATAAACAAGGGAAAAGGATTTACTTGGATTTCCGCTCTCCCTTCGCCTATTATATAAGATGTCTTCGCATAGCACTTTCCAAGTAGCATTCCAAAAAACATCAGGTTGTGAAACACTATTTGAAAGCAACATAATAGCAAACAGTCTTCGCAGATTGCTTCCTAATACCCAAGACCTTGCTTCTTTAATAGCTTCAATGTACTCTTTATCATCATCCAACAATCCCAATGCATAACATGCATCTCTAAAGTCTTTGTAAAGAATACCGTTCACTGTTTTAATATCATCATAGCATGTCAGTCATTTGACTATGTTGAGCAAAACTCTTAAATAATATAGTTCGCCCGTAGATTGTGGAACATAAGCTATCCTACCAATAGCGAATCCTTTTTCTCTTGGTTTCCATAGTTTTAGTCTAAGATCCCATACATATACTGATGGAAAGTTTGTGTAGGTTAGTTTCCGAGCATCAGGATTTAGCTTATTGTACTCCATTCATCCTAGAAACTTATTATGAGCAATAGACTTACGTTGTATGATGTCATCCACATCATCATCTACATCGTAAACGACCATCTGTTTGTTAGGTAGATGAAATGGCAGTCTTTCTATAGATGTTGTATGATAATGGGTAAGGAATGCAAAAATTCGCCATGTAGCTTCACATGCAGATATGTATCTAAATATTTTATTATAAAAATCCAAATGTAAGATTTATTTGGTAATAGTTTAATAAAGCATAAATTAAATTAATAGGATAATTAAGAATTTACCTTAAGTTAAAATATGTTTTTATTTCATCAACGGCTTCTCCGTTCTTGTTTTCTTTTCGTACAGAAGCTCTAACGAAATCTGGACCTTTTTGAATATACTTGAAAAGATATTTAATAGATCTTGTTTGATTGCACCATTCTACTTGTGTGATAGTTCTTTATTATATGGTACCACGTATCTATTATCACACTTGAACTCTTTTTTCTCAACAAACTTTCCATCGTTTCTCCTTTTGTAAAGAGGAAATCCTAAATCATCAATTGTTGTCATCTCGCTGTAAGCCTTGGGATAAAGTTTACTGCACTTGCCATTTTTCATACATACGTTCTCCCTATTAGTAGCTCCACATGGTCCATGGATCATCGTATCACCCACTACTTCAAATAAATATGGATCCAAGGTTTTATCTGGGAGCTCAACATTGATTATTCTATCAATGTCATTTCCAGTTGGTAGTTTGGAACTTGTATGCAGAAAAAGAACCATATGTGCATGTGGTAATCTTCTTTTTTGAAATTCAATAGTATACATTGCTGAAATATTGTTTTGTTTCATAAGTGTTAGCCAAAAGAATTAACTTAATGTTGTTAGAAAAATTGTAAATTATCTAAGAAGCAAGTAGATATAGATGAATATCTTACCAGAGGCTACTTTCCCCAACGTGTCTTTTTTGGTCATTTCATACACAAGATTATCTAGCTTCATTTTAAATACTCTGCAACAAATGTCTGGTCTATCCTCTGCTTTTAGTTTATGTTTTTCAAGAAATCTTGTTATCTCAGGCCATTTAGAATTGCAAGAAATTGTGATGAACAGATCAGAAAAACCATAGTATTTGCATGTTGTCATGGTGTCAAGATAGTGTTGCATCATATACCTTTTTCCTCAGTAAAAGAAGAGGGGATAATAATACGTTGACCTTGTCTAGCTAAATTACAATCTTCTTTATCTGCTAATTCAACTATTTTATCATAGTTTTCAGATCTGAGATTGCCCTGATTTAGCCAAACATATTGTAGCCTATTTGTTTCAATCATCGTGTAGACATCCACAAGAAACTGCTGAAACAATCTTCCTGACCTCAAAATAGTTGGTGCTTGTCCAACTCTCTCTACTATGCGAAAAGCACAGAACTCTCTCATCGTCACTTTCGTCCTCTTTCTTTTGGTTATGTCCACAAAACCAATATCAATCCCTAGTCTGAATCCATCTTCTGCGTACGGAAACAATACTGGATACTGAAGCGGCAAGTAAACTGGATGTAACTCACTTATAGGTTGTAATTTTCCTGTTCTGCTCTCAATAACAATATCACGCTTATTAAATTCCACATTCAAATCATCTGGTATTAGAGCAGTGACTTCATGTGTAGTAGGTAAATTATGAGTTCTTCCATCTGAATCTCTGCTGCTACACAACCTTAATTTAAACCCTGAGTATTGTTATCCACGTTGAGTCTATCTCTGACTGATCTTAAAGCTTTCACATGAGGATTGTATTCATCCAGCATTGCTTTTAATAATGTGACTATTTTTTCTTCTAATCTCTCAGTAGATCCAGTTTTCCTAAAAAAATATGTTTAGCCGTAACTAATGTTTTATTAAAAATGATATATGAAAATTCAAAATAACTATTTAAGAAAAGAATTTTACCCATATGCAGCAAGCCTATTTGCAGTTTCGTTCAAAGTATCATATATGTGGAGTTGCAAAAATGCTGGGTCTTCATTAGGTTCAGGCAAAATATCACCTATAAGGTGGTAATTTTCTCCATACAGCTGAAAGAGATATGGACCTTTACCATCATTGATAGAATGATTTATTTTTCCACCGAGTGATGTAAAAGAAAACATGTTATTATATGCCCTAATAAATTCTCGAAAGTTATTTCATCTTCATTATAAAAAAATCTGACAAAATTTGTGGAGGAGGTTTTAGTAACGGAAGTTTGATTTTTCCTCGATGACAACACATGGTGAAAACTGGTTTAGGCGTTCTATATCTTTTGTTTATTCTTTCTCCAAACCACATATAAGCTCCACAATTGTTACACGTGTACATATGATCTCCATCATCATTATAACCTAAAGATTATTATAATAAGTTAATATATTATAGATATTGATTATTAGTTTCAAATAATTGTATTGTAATATGTAAGTACCATGTCTTTTATTCCTGGTTGAACATAATCAATGTTAGGCTTCATATTATTAATTGTGGAAGAAGATTTTCCTTTTGATGATCTGTGTTTATGTCGAGATGTTTTCCCTGAAGTTAGATTTTCATCATTAAATTGATCAGATGAGTTGTCTAAATCATTATTTTCTTCTGGTTCAGAATCTGTAGCAATATAGCAAAAAAACAATCTTCTGTGTGGAGCGAGGCAGCCAACAAATCTACATTACAGTATGAGTACCACATGAAATTATCAGTTCATATAAATCTTAATATTGTCAAAGTGAAGTTATTATAAGAGTAAAGAACAACTAACCATTTTTTTTAGTCAATGCTTCTCTTTTTGCTCGAAGTTTTTATAATCTCTGATTTCGTACAATCTGTCCTCTTTGTTTCCTAAGAGGAGTGTGAGTGTCGATGAATTGGTGATATATTGATCCAATGCTAGAAGTATCTCCACCTACTTTAAAAGGAGATTGTTGATTTCTTGAATTGGCACCTGAAATCATATCAAATACATTGTTTTCAACATTGGATTGAGAAATACTTTTATGTGAATCTAAAAAATAAAAATATTACTCACGTTTTCTTGATTGTGATCTTTGTTTAGGAGAATTTCCACACTTCATCTCCTTCCGATCAATGACATGATTGTGAAAGAAAAATTGATTGTGATCTTTGTTCACAGGGTTGCGTTGTGGTATCTTTTATGCAACGTGATTGTGATTGTGAAAGAAAAATTGTTTATTTAGTAATGAACGTGAACAACTATTAATTTTATAGTGTTTTACTTTTCCTTTTATCGGTAGGAGTAGGACTTATCTTTATTTTTTTAATTTAACTTTTTGTCAAAATGATCTATTATTGAATATGAATAATTAATGATCGTATCAACTATAATCTTTAAGTCTATAAAAACAATATATTAAAGTGCGTATCAGAAAATTTAATATATAAATCTCAAATAAATTTAAATTAAATCATCTTTAAATCTCAAATCATTTTAAATCACTTTTTAACGTACATATTGAAACAATACATTAGATAATCTTTAATTTTTTCATTAAAATCTTTTTTATTTTTAAATATACCAACTATAAATACCCCAATAAGTTTGAAGACAATGAAACAGAAAATTCAAAACCCGAGATGATATGATCCGAGTTAGAACGGTTACCTTATCCGGAGTACCTAAACCATATAACATATAAGATTTTGAGCTAGATATATATTTGATAAGATCAAAAAAAAAAAAAATTTTACCGTCAAGATCAAAAATAATTTAGGACGGTCAATTTTAAAGATCAACAAAATATGTGTAGATTTTTAATGGGTGTAAATTGACACTTCAATAAGATATTGTTAATTAAAAAAATATATAATTACTATATGAGTTTGTAAGTGTAATATCTCATCGCAAATATATTTATGAATTTGTTTTGCTTCGTTGGTTTAAATGCATATGATTACTTTATCATTATTCGCTTGAAAATAAAGTCAGATGCACCGGCTTAATTTGTAAGATTTTGGAATCTATTATAATTTCTCAAATCAGACTATATTATGTGCTAGCTTTGTGATTTGGAATAAATTAATATACGAAAGAAATTTAGGATAACTCCGTTACAGAAAATCTTATCATTATAATAATAACTGTAATAGTATTTTATTGCATAAACGAATAAGAAATAGAGTTATAGATATCATGTAACCCAAAAACTAATATATAACATAAAAAACTAAGTGTATGAAAAGTTCTATTGTTTTCCTAAAGAAATATATAAAAGACCAAAAACTCTTAAACCAAAAAAAAATATATATATATATGACATGAAAATTAAAAAATAAATGAATTGATAAGTGCGCACATCAGCAGTTTCTAAAACTAATTCATCAGCTGTTTTAAGTAGAAGATGTTGTGCTAAACCGTCAAAAAAGAGCACCTTAATCTCTTGAGATGAAGAATATGAGACCCACACAATGATTTTATATCTATCATTTCATTGATCAAAATAATCTAGTAAGTACGATAATTAGATCTAATAAAATTAATTGAAGAAGAAAAACAAAAAGTTGCAATCCTTAAACCTGTAAATAACATCTGAAACATCTTTATCGCAATTGCCATAATTATATAAGGAAACTTCGTTTTCCTGAGATTCTTGTGGATATGGTTGAACTTTTTTGTTGCAAATTTTGCAAGCAATGTAAAACCATCTAGGAAGCGTCTCTATAGAATTGATAGTGGCAATAGTAACACATGAACCCACGTACATCAGTTTCATAAAAAAGATGTCAAACATTCACACTTTAAATCAAAACAACAAAAATTGATTAACGACCAGTACCTCATCAGTGTTAATGATATCATCCACGGTCTTCTTCTTATTTAAAAGGAAAAACTCATCATATAATGTTATAGAAGAAGGAATTAATGTTTCTTTATCTTCTTTATGCACCAAACTAAGATCATCCTTTTGTAACCTGCAATCACTCAAATCAAACATGAACAAAATAAGTCTATACACATATAAGAGGTAATTAGTATATCATAGATTTTTAAAATATATTTAAATATGTTACGTACGAAGGAAAAAAAAATGTTACGGACATATTCTTGAATCTCTCGACCTCTGGAATCGATGGATTGTATAGAATATAGGTAGAATTTAATGTGTTAGATATGCTAATATTCCCTGAAATATTTTAAAGTTAAGTAATCAAGTATTTTCTATAAAAAAAAGAATAACGTTAAATAACATTATATTATTCGTTTTCACTAATATTATAATTATCTAATATATTATTTTCACCTTATAATAATATTCTATTGAATATAACTAACATTTTCATTCCTTGAGACATGCAAATCTAACAACACATACATTAGTGCATGTATTGTTTTCTGTCTTATAATCAAAAACTTGTTTGGCCAAATCACCCCAGACAGTACATATTAGACGTATATCACTGTTTCGTTTGAAATCCAATGATAAAATGTTAAAAATATCTAAAATTCTATATTTTTAAAACAATAAGAAAAACTAAATTAAACATAAGAAAAATTTACCTAGCATCTTGCAAATAAAAATTTAGTTTTAAAGTATCTTTGCCTTTTGCTTTCACATTATCTAATGTTCTCATATTGACAATTTACCCACTACATTTGTAGTAGACACATGTAAAAAAAACTCATTTAAAAAATTATTATTCATTATATAATATTAACAAAATTCAGTGAAAATAAATTTACCTATAACTTACTAATCAAAATATTTTTGTCTAACTTTTTAGACAAAATATTAGTGAAGTCAGTCAAATATTTTTCAGGAAGTTGTGTTGAAAAATTATCACATGGTTTCACCATGGTTGTACGATAGAACATAATTTTGAAGGTCATTGGATTTGTTCTATAATCACCACCATATTCCACAAAACCAAAAGTATTGATAATTATTGCTTGATCTGGAATTAATTGATGTTGAAATTTTTTCACCAGAACTTCTTCAATAGATGCATGGATTCTTGTTCCCTACAAAAGTTTTTTAAAAATATCAAAAATAAAAAAGAAATTGATCGACCACCATATTTATTAATCTTATATTGTTTTACTTTTCCTTTTGTTTTGTTGGTAGATAGATTCAATAATAGTTTTTTTACTAACCTTTTCGTCGACATCTCAATTGATTTGAATGTTCTCCATACTCTTATAATTTTCACCCTAATTTTGTATCGATCTAATATTGGATTGATTTCTCGAATGAAAACAAATGGAGTAGTTAAATTTTTCATGATCGACATGGTAAAAGAAATAAAACAAAGCTTTGTGTCAAAAAATTGCAAATTTAATGAATGTTTATGGTGAATAAGAGATTATGATAGATTGACAATTGATCATGTATGCTTTATATAGAAGAAAAAAATAATATCCAAATAGGAATAGGATTTATCAAAGATTATGATAATATTCAAATAGAAATAGGATTTATCAAAGATTATGATAATATTCAAATAAGAATAGGATTTATTAAAGTTTAATTTAAATAAGTAAAAACATTAATAGATTTATGAAATTTTATTTAAATTTACGAAATTTTATTTTTTATATAAAATTTTTTTAATAACAATTACGAAATTAAAAAATTAAGTTTAATTATCAATATTACCAAAAAAATAAGTTATTGAAAAAATAATATTGAAAGGAATATGATTTATCAAAGATTATGGTAATATACAAATAGAAATAGAAATTTATTAAAGATTATGATAATATTCAAATAAAAATAGAATTTATCAAAGTTTAATTTTCATAAACTTAAGTAAAAAAATTAACTATGTAGATTTAAAAAATTTTCTTTTTTATATATAAATTTTAATATTAATTACGATATTATAAAATTAAGTGTAATTATCTATATTACCAAAAAAATAAGTTATTGAAAAAAATAATAGTGAAATCTTATATATTATTTATGAAAGATTATGATAATATTTAAATAGGAATAGGATTTATCAAAGATAAAAAATAAACTTAAAGAAAAATAGTAATAATATGGATTTACAAAAATTTATTTTTTATATATAAATTTTAATTTAATATTAATTACGAAATTACCAAATTAAGTGTAATTATCTATAAAACTAAATATTTATAATTATTTAAATATTAAAAGTAAACAAAATTTAATGTT
Source organism: Lepidium africanum (assembly GCA_900406405.1). NCBI lineage: Eukaryota > Viridiplantae > Streptophyta > Magnoliopsida > Brassicales > Brassicaceae > Lepidium > Lepidium africanum. The sequence continues at coordinate 29,455 of OVAX01001566.1, read as the reverse complement.
AGGGTAATTTAGTAATGCATAAATCTAAATTTCAATCATTTTAGAAGGCTCGACTAAAAAAAACAAAAGCCATTTAATGTTAGGGTAACTTTGTAATCAATCACGTTAAACTTAAACGTTGTGTTGACATGTAAAAATTCTCTGAAAAATCATTTCGCAAATAATATATAAGATAGAACACTAAACTACAACTACTTGATTAATGATGTGAACTTTGTATTCAAATTGTGAGTCACATATTCTCTATAATCATCAAATCAAACAATGCGAGAGCCACTTGTCCGCGTCTGTCAATGCCTTGTTATGCGAGTCAGAGTGTTGAGGTTTATCGTAGCAAATTCATCTTCATATAGAGTTTTTTTTTTTTTTTAACATTTGGCCGGTTCATTAGCTAAATTATTGCATGGCAATGAGACTTGATCTTTAGATATGCAAGTACGTCTATCCTTAATAGATTTACCGCCTTGCTATTTAGAGTTTGATTAGTTAATTGATTTTATGCATACGATACAGTTTAGTTGGTAGTAAAAATTAATGTAAAAAAAAATTGTAATACTATGTAGGAATCTTTTTTTTTTTTTTTTGTCAACATGTAGGAATCTATTTAGTTAAGGTTGAGTGTGGGCATGGTTTTAGTTGGCAGTTGAATATTATTTAGAAAAATTCATACATGAACACTTGCGTATATATATGCTCAAGTTTGGTTTGAAAATTTCGAATCATAAGTGTCAGTCTCATACAGATTTAATTATTTTCTAGGTCAAATTTAGTTTGGTATATATTAGGCTCAGTTCGATTCCGTTTTAGTAATGTCTTAGAAACTCTATTCATAATCAAATACTCATCAAATTTTATCTGAATCATGTATTTTTATCTGAACTTAAGGAAAAAAAAAAATCAAACCACAACTACATAAAATACCCGGTTATTTGGGTTGAGAAGTGTCCAATTATGTGCGGATTTATTTAACTAAAGTTGAGTTATGCATTTATAATCTCAAAAATCAAGTAAATAATTCCAGTTTTACGCATCACAACTTATGCATTTTGAATAGTAAAAATGGCACATGGGGAACAATTACTAATCAAGTGTACTCGACCTCACACGAACTAAATCTCACATCCAATCATATTCAAACACGTAATAATTTTCTCACACATTGGACGATCACGATCACGAGATATTCACAGTCATAGAGGTTTCGTCTCCATATAACAAGCAACAATGACCATTGCGTATTAGATTCCGATTATTGAGAGAAAGTGACGGACATAGATTCGCCGGCGAGCTCCGAGAGAAACGGAATTAATCGGTATCCTTACCGGAGCCGATAAACCTATTATCACACCGGAGCATGAAGAGACGACGAACTGTGAAGAATACTTCGGCGATGGTGACGGTTACTGATTCGAAGGGTTTAGATTCCGGTGAAGAAACGAGAATCGTGAAGAGATTAATGAAGTTTGAAGACTTGCCTGAGTATTTGAAAGACAACGAGTTTATACACAACCATTATCGATGTCAATGGTCACTCAGAGATACTTTTCTCAGTGCCTTCTCTTGGCATAACGAAACTCTCAATATCTGGACGTTCGTATAATCTCCAATTTCAAAATCTCTGATACTGACGTTTTCAAATTTTTTTGATGATTTCGCGATTTTGAGTTGATTCGTGGTATTTTAATCGGCAGGCATGTAATTGGATTTATGATATTTTTGTGGATGATGGTGGTGAGTTCATTTGAGACGACGGAGCTTAGTCTCGCCGGTCTCTTCAATGGCGTGTCAGGGTAAGAACCACCGAGGTCAAAAATGTCATTTCCTATATCACTTTTCGGTTTCCTAAGTTTTTATTTATAAAAATAAATATATTTTTTGTGTATGTGGGACCCGACTGTAGAACAAAGATTTGCCTCTCCAACAATCAGACTTTGCTTCATGTAAGATTTTTGTATTTTTTATTATTTTTTTGCACACTTATCTTATCTTCTATTAATATTTTGAATACTAAAATGCTACACATAAATCCTACTAAAATTCGACCCCAAAAAAAAACCCTACTAAAATTTTGATTTCTATTATAAGTGTCTTTTAAACCACATTAGACCATATGTAATAATGAGAAATTTATTGAGTTTTCATTAATATAATATTAATTCTTTTTAAAATAATTTAGTCGAAGAATCTTATACTAATTTTTATTTTTATTGGTGAGAAATTCACTAAATCTCTCATCAATATAATATTAATAAATTTATAGAAATTTGAATATTTTATTTTTACAATCTATTTTTAGATCTAAAATAATCTATAATTTAAACTTATGTACATAATTTAAAAATATAAGGAGATTTAGCTAAAAACAAAAATATAGGAAAATTAATTTAATTTTGATTTTATACTATTTATTATTTTAATTAAATATAATCTAATCAATGTAGAATAGCATACTAAAAATCATAAAATAAAAGAGAGCAAATATTCTTAAAATTTCTTTGAAATATAATGAAGATTATATACTCTTCTGTTTCACTAAAAGTATGGTTTAAAAGTTTTTTTTTTTTGTTGGAAGAAATTTCATAAGACATAACAAATGTATTACGTCTTTGTCATTTTCTAATGATATAATATACGAAGCTGAGTAGCTGACAGAATAAAGTAGTGGTGAAATTTGCCCCACACCATGTGTTGTTGTTTTTGATATATTTGTCTTTGGATCTTTGCTTCGCTTTTGCTTTTCAACTCACCAAACTTTATGCAAAATTCACATAAAGTCGTAAACCAAAACAAAAGAATGACTCCTTTTTACAATCACATGACACTAAACTCCAAAAGATTGTATCATTGTGACAGGATTCGAATGTGACACAACATATCTCATGTCTTAACACTCAAGGAGAAGAAGCTATTCCAAAATGGCCATGGCTTGTGTACTTAGTTGGAGCAATGGGTTGTTTAATCTGCAGCTCTGTTTCACACCTCTTTGCTTGCCATTCAAAACGTTTTAACCTCTTCTTTTGGCGTTTAGATTATGCAGGAATCTCTGTCATGATCGTTGCTTCTTTCTTTGCACCAATCTACTATGCATTCTCTTGTCACCCTTACTTCCGTTTACTCTACCTTTCCTCGATTTCATTCCTCGGTCTCCTCGCCATTATCACTCTCCTATCTCCCGCTCTATCTACACCTCGGTTTAGGCCTTTTAGAGCTTATCTTTTCCTCTCAATGGGTTCCTCTGCTGTGATACCTGCTGCACATGTGCTTTGTCTTTACTGGAGTCACCCTAATGTCTTCACTGCTCTCGGTTACGAGCTTGCTACAGGCTTCTTTTATGCTTTGGGAGCAGCTTTTTATGTATGCCGTGTGCCTGAGAGATGGAAGCCTGGATGGTTTGATATTGCAGGACATAGCCATCAAATATTCCATGTGTTTGTGGTTTTTGGTGCTCTTGCTCATTGTGTAGCCACTCTTCTTATTGTCGATTTTCGAAGGTCCTCTCCTTCTTGTGGGGTTTAAGCCACAAGACATTGTTAGAAAATCTTCTGTGATCTTTCATTTCAACATCGAACTGATTACAAAGTAGATGAATACAGAGAACAGTAACAATCTTTTTAACGATTCTTCTGTGATTTCTTGGATCATGATAACTACGAGAAAAGAGGAATACCGAGAACAGCAACAATCTTCTTAACGATTCCTCTGTTTCTTTGGAGATCAACTATATATGACAGTGGTGAAGAAGTTTCTTAGTTCAATGGTCGTGTTCTAGTTTCAAGACATCAATAGTTGAAGATTGGTGACAAAAACCGGAGGTTTTGGTTCATCTGCCTAGAACATCATCATTGTGTCGATTTGATTTGGTTAACAATTTGATTTGCAGGATGTTGTTATATGTAACTTAATATTGGGGGTGGGGGGGGATCAATAACAGTTCTTTTTCTTGATAAATAACATCAAGAGTTTTGATTTTGCATGGGTGTGATATTCAGCTTTTCTTTTGTGTGTAGGATTGAAAAAATGAGCCCAGTTTTGGGCCTCACGAATCATTATGCGGTAACCAGTTACGGCCAGCCGAAGATTAAAATTGAATCGATAAGATTCTATCTATAATTTAAAGTCCACTTTTAAAATTTATTTTTTAGCTACCACAATACAGCAGGAAAAAATTAAACTCTGATGTCAAGTCATTAGCTGTATCATTCTAACCATCAAACTGAGAGTAACTAATATGTTTTAGCTCCATTTTTTTGTTTTAGCTTTTATTAAAAACTAAAAGTAGTCAATCAAGTTTTCTTAACTCAATTTTTTTATATAAACGCAAAATATATATGTTTTAAAGTAGAGTTAAATAAATCTATTATATTTAAGGAATGAGATTATAATAAGTTTAAGGAATGAGATTATAAACTTATAAAACTTATAGAGTTATAATATACACAAAGAAAAAAAAATTGTTTATCTTATGACCTGTGAGTGCAAGAAAGGCTGTGATTTGGTTGGTCCTACTAGAGCTAATACTTGGATTTGTAATAAGCTCTTGAAGAATTTAATGATATATTATATCTTTTCAAAGGTACTTTTCTCGAACGAAAATACTAATTTAAGACAAAAAAAAAATTCAAATATCACTTTGCGGGAGAAAAGTTAAGACGACATGTCCCAGAAGAATTAAGAAAATCACACTTTCATCATTCAAAGTTTAGGGATATACAAGTGGCCTTTTGGTAAATCTATTTAAAAGAGACGCACTTACATGTTGAGAGACCGAGTGTCACCGCTTGCATTATGCAGAAATTTGGCTAATGACTGATTAGTCCTGGCTCAATGTTGAGAAAAAAAAGTTTAGGGAATATTTGAGTTATCATGATATCAAATTATCAATCATTTTTCTGATAATTCAATGAATAACATTAAACATTCAAAAAAAATTTCATATATATGTTCTAACTCTTTTCTTAATATATCATCATAAATATTAACCTTTTATCTCACCTTTGGAATATTAAGAAATTTTCTAATTTTAATTTTATGGACAAAAAGCATCATAATTAGTCTTTAGTCAAGCGTGGCTTATGTGAATGAATATTTTATCTCTTTTTTTAGCCTTGATATCCTTTTATTACTTATAATTTTGTCTAATTTACCAATTTTTGTTTCCAAAAAATATGTCCTTATATTATTTCTTCTTGTCAATCTTTCTGAATCTTTTATGGGACTAATTCGTCAACAAAACGCGTGTTCTTCTGCATAAAATTTACCAGGTACTACGAGATTTCAAACTTTTATTTCATCAATAAGATTCTTGTTCTGTACATGTTCAGATTCTAGGATATGAGATTACTCAGAGATCTCTAGTGAAACATTTGCTGTAATCTACTGGTTTATCGAAGTAAATTATTAAATTGAAAGATTATGAATAATGTTTCTTCTGATTGCAGAAACAATGGTAGGAAGAAACAACAGCTTAGATACTTGCAGAGTTGAGTCCATCACTGATCTTAGAATAGCTCTTTATGAATTAAAAGAAGATGTGGAGCGACTTGAGGAAGAGTTAGATGCTGAAAGAGAAGCTTCTGCTACATCAGCAAGTGAAGCTATGTCTGCAATTCTAAGGCTTCAAGGCGAAAAAGCGATGCTTGCTATGGAAGCTAGCCAGTACAAAAGAATGGTTGAGGAGAGAATGTCTCATGTTGAATTGTCGTTTGAGCTTTTGGAGGAATTGAATTACCAAAAAGAAGTTGAAATCAAAAATCTTGAGAGACAAGTACATGGTTATAGATGCAAGCTTATGAGCTTGGGATTTGATGATTGTATGAGTTTTCGTGATAGATCTCAAACACCATCTCCCGAACCGATTGATGTAGTTCCTGTAGAGAAGGGAGTTATAGAGCAGAGCTTAGATTCAAGAAGAGATAAGGAGAAGAATTTAGATTTTTATTGTAAGCAGATTAAGAAGCTGGATGAGCAATTGAAAGAGCTAACAGGTTTTAGAGATTCTATAAATGATCAATATAAGATCCTGAAGAAAGAGCCAGTTTCTGTCTCTGAAACTAAGAATAGAGAAAAGGGTTTGTGTAAAACTGATCTGTTGGCGAGAAAGATGTCCAAGAAATCATCAAAACAGAAAAGAGATAGAAGCATCAAAAGCGATCAAGTCAAGGGAAGTTGTTCTGTAGATGATGCAGAGTATAAAGCTGAGTTGCAACAGTTGAAAGAGAGAGTAAAGCGGCTTGAGCAGGAGAGATGCAGCAAAGAGCCAGCTCAAAGTAGTGAAGTAAAGCAAGAAACAATGAATCTGCAGAGGAAATCAGAAGAAGAGTTATGTTCTGTGCAACCTGCAATGTTTAGTTGTGACTCAGCTACTATTTCTGTTCAAGAGGTATGGTAAAATTCACTTTTTCTTAATAGATTTCAAACTGAACTAAGTGTTAATAAATCTTGTATGTGTTTTGAAACAGGCTATGCTTTACTTTTGGCTATGAGACACATCATTTACCTGTCGTTGACGGCATTAAAGCGAGCTATGATATCGACAAATCGAAAGAGCCTCTTGGTTTGATTGAATAGTATACAAATCCATGAGAGCCTCACAGTGTGTCACGAAGATTAGTTTAAAGCGTGTGATTAATATTGTACTTGCTTTTTTTGTTTGAAGTAAGATCCACATATTCTGTAAATTTTGGGCCTTTGAGTAACAAAATCTTCTTCTGTTTTCCAGATCTTTCATAGTTTTGATGATACTTTTCCATGGTTTGCTGTACAAAAGAAGAAATTAGAGAAACATGAAAGTGAAAGTTACCAAACTGAAGAGTTTTGTTGATGCTTTGTCATTTCTGCACCAAAGAAAGTATGAAATGTCACAATCACCAATCTTAGATTGTTCTTCTTCCACAAGCATCTCTAATTCTAATCAAATAGATAAAACACTTTTGTTTAATTGGTTTGAAATTAGAACCAATGTTAACCGGTAACTTGATAAGGTTAATAGTAACTATCACACCAATATCTTCTAGTTCTGTCTAAACATAATCTATTCTCATGCTTAATAGTCATCATAGCTCTCCACAATCTAAAGCCTAATCCTTAAACTATTCCTTTAACCATTTCAAAACCTTTACATTGGTTATGTCACTATCAATGAAAGCAACAATTTCAGTTCACCACAGCTTTTTGATTACTCATAGTTTCTGTGTTAAGCTTGTTGAATGTCATTTTCAAAAAGCAAATCTCTTCTCTTTTACAAGTTTATACCTTCCTTGTTTGTCTTCGCATTCCGATTTGCTAAGCACTTGAAAATATTATTTTCTTATCGTTATCTCTTTTACACCTACCTCATCATTAGTTCTAGCTTGTGCTATAGCATCTTCTTTTGTCCATGAATATCCGTATAAGAAATATCTGTTTCTACTGCTGCTACTTTAGTGATGAAGACAGAAATGTCGAGAAAATATATCTGGTCAAGTAATTAAATGTTTTTCTAACTGAAGTTCGACTACAAGTAATCTCGTGCCTCCAGATAATAGGATTTAGGTTATAAATTGGGTTTTATCAATTCAATTGTTCAAAAATAAAATAGGTGAAAGTTTCAACATATATTTGAGAATTTTAAAGAAAAATATTAACCTTCATCTAATAAAGTTCATACTTTTGTGTCAAAACCAATCATAAAGTTTAAAATTTTATGTATTCTTCTGATCATCTGTGTGACAACGTGTACTTCTATGATCAAAGATTGCTTGGTTTTTGCTGTAAAATCATACTCAGCATAAGAGAACTTGTGAAGATGTGTAAAGAAGATTGTTTATACTTTTGTTTCTTGGCTGGCTGGCTCATCACTTCTTTCTCAGATTACAGAAAGAGACAGATTTGATGGTCTGTTGACCTTTGTTTGATGTTGATGTAACCCATTAATTCATACTTAATATAGAAATATTTTAACTTTAATGATCAAAACAATGGAGAGATTTAAGCAAACATCAGCTTCCACTTACAATTTCTGATTTTTTAATCCAAAGTTAGGCAAAAAAAGGATTTTGATAAGATAATAATGCAATAGAGGATTAGGAGAAGCTTCATTGCTAGATTCATAGCACATACATAAGCTATTATCATGATTACAAAAACCCACCAAATCTTTCATTAAACTATTAACCAATGAATGTGAAATAGAAGATCTTGTTGGCTGAATTTTGATCTCTAAAGACATATCTTTCACACTACAAGAAACCATTAGGATAGCATCGTCCATTTACGATGTATTAAGAGCGTCGTAAATAAGAGACGAGTTGCCAATGCTCTTATGAGGAATTCAATATTCGTCGTAACAGTATTGTAAAGTTACAACGAAAAAATTTGTTGTAAAATCGTGCATCCTTTACAACGAATTAACAAGCTTTTGACATGGAAACAAGGATTCGTCGTAAAAACGTCTTAATATTATAAGATAATTATGACGAACAGAAATTACAACGATTTAAAGACGAAATATGAAATTAGGTAGACACGTTTTTTGTTAGGCATACTTGTTTTTTATAACTCAAAATAAGCTATCAAAAGAATTTCAGAGACTGAAGTCAGTAAAAGAAAAATATGCACTTTGCACTATGGTTGAAGACTCAGGTGAAAATTAATTATTTAGGAGAATTATTTTAATTAAATTATAATATTTAGCTTATGGAAATTAATTAAGTTTAATTTATCCATGCATGCAGGTCATGATTATGACGATCCATTTTATCCACCATGATTTCATGATTTGATTCAAGGTTCAACTGCTAAGATAACAACGGCCCATGTATTTCACCAGAGGATATACGTTTCATGCCTTTGAATACGGTAAAAGGCGGGCAACCGCCAATTATGGAATGTGTGAATTGAAGGGTGAAACAGATTTTTATGGGATCTTGTAAGAAATTATTGAAGTGGAATTTGCAGGATTAAATGTTTTCGATGCAACAATTTTGGAGTTGTATATGTAAACGCGATGAGAATATACAACAAATTTGAGCCTTTCATCTTAGCCACAAGCAGAGCAAGTTAGCTTCATTCCATACCCTCTGATCAAAGAAACTGAAATCACTTGGTTAGTGGCTATTAAAATTACTCCCCACAGTCTAATTATTGGAGGTGAAAATTTTACCTTTGCAAGAAGATTCATGTACGGATATACAGGCACCCGATCAATTGATCCGCAAAACCGAGAATACGAAGATCTCCCTGATGATGATGACGATGGTAGTGATCGAGATGAGTTTGATAAAAGTGATGATTGTAGTGTAGATGATAGATCTGATTCACTGTGTTGTTTACTATGTATGACAATATTTTCACGTATTAATTACGTTTACGACGGATCAAATAATGAAAATAAAGATTAATAATTTTCTGATATATATATATATGTTTCATATATATGATCACCAAACTTATTAAAACACATACACTTATATATATGTTTTACTTACTAATAACATTTCTAAACTTTTTTTTAGATTATTAAATTAAAATCAAATTCGAGTTTACACTTTCATTATAATACCATATGAATACTTATACAAACCAAAAATTGAATTTTATCATGCTGCTAAATATAACTACCGAGGAATAACTTCGTTGGACAATATATGGTATTTAAATTCGAGTTTACGAGGAACCTATCAGCCAGACCTTAAACCCTAAACCTAAACTCTAAACTGTAAGTATTCGTTGGAAACTTTTTGCAAATTTGCAACTCTTTAAGGACAAATTCATCATAAATTTGATGTAAAATTTAATATTGGAGCTTCCCAACGAGTTTACGGCGAATATATTGCCAACGCCTTTACGACGAATTGATTCCCATATATATATTTTCCCTAATTCGTCGTAAATTTTTTTATCTCTTCGTTGTAAAGGTATTTGTCTCTAAATTCTTCGTAAAGGGATTCGTCCCTAATTCGTCGCAAAGGGATTCGTCCCTTATTTGTTGTTACATAGACTTTATATTTAATTACGTGTTTACGTCAAATGATCAACAAATTGACAATGTTTCTGTCTCCCCCCCTAATTTACAATTTCTTTACGATGAATTGTTTACGTATTTTTTACAACCAATTTTTATTCTCGCAATAGTTACGATGAATTTACATCGATTTTACGATGGTTTGGGATTCGTCCCTAATTTGTTGTAAACATAGTTCACAACGAATTAGGGATGAATATGGTTGTTGTAAAATGCATATTTTCTTGTAGTGTCACTTTAGTTTGTTAACAATTCAATTCAACTAAAGAATCCATCAAAATAATCACAAAATGAATGAATACAATCATCAAAACTCTCTGAAACATTGATGTAGGAAAACATTATGAACTAGCTTCTTCTTGTGTATCATGTGGTGAATAATGCAGAAAAGAAGGACAAGCAAATATATACTCTTTCAGCCGACCAATCTCGAGTGCAACATCGAGCATGTTTGGTCTAGTTAAAGGATTGTATTGAGTACAAACCAATCCCAACTCAATCATTTCCAATATGACTTCTCTCCATAGCTTCTCACATATCTCTGGTTTCCCTTGCGGTTTCAATCTTATCAGCGCTTGTTTGATGATTCCCTCTAGAGAATTTGGGTAATGTGACTTCATAAACTCATGTAAGCTTGATCCTTCATTGACAAGAACATCTGTCGGTCTCCTTCCACTTACAATCTCCAGCAGGAGGATCCCAAAACTGTATACATCTCCATGGATCGATGCGCGTTTCCCCATTCCGTATTCTGATGAAAATGTGAAGAAGACAATGTTTAGAAACTAATAAGACTACTTAGTGAACCTTTATTTGAATTGTGAGAGATTGTACCTGGTGCAATGTAACCAACTGATCCGCATAGTAATCCATCTGTTGAACCAAATGACACGGAATCATATGCAGAAACCGTTTCTTCTGCGCCTTGAACAAGTCTTGAAATTCCAAAATCTGTAACTAGAGCGGTCATTTCATCATCAAGAAGGATGTTACTTGGTTTGAGATCACAGTGAACGACTTTGACAGGTGAATAGTGATGCAAATAAGCTATTCCTTCTGCTACATCGCTGCAGATATTCACCAGCTGAATCAAATCCAAGTGGTTGCTTGAGCACTCTCCCGGGTATAAATGCTTCTCCAAGCTTCCGTTTGGCATCAATGGCAGAACAAGAGCCTTGAAACCTGGTTTGCTGCAGGTTGTGATGATCTTGATCAAGTTTCTGTGCCTTGTCCTCTTCAAAATCTGACATTCTCTTTTGAAACTCCCTGAGAATTCCACTGTGGTTTTCGGATCAAGTACTTTAACTGCAACCTTTGTGTTGTCCCCAAGAACTCCTTTGTAAACATGACCAAATCTACCTGAACCAATCAAGCTAGAAGCATTGAAACCTCCTGTTGCTGCTATGAGCTGTTGATATGATATTCTTGGGTATTTTGGGTCCTTCCGGTTCTGTTTCTCCTCGTCTTCCACCTCTTCTTTGTCGTACACCGTTAGATTCTTTCCAAATCTTGATCTTTGGACCAAAGGGTACCCGAAAACACAAAATACAGGAGTTGCAATTAAGGATAACAGAACCGGGAGCAGAACAGAAGGGTACTTGTGCTTCTTCTTGCAGACTTGCATCCCGTTTACAGAGCCACACAAGTGATTGTCTCCTAGAAAAGACTCAATAGTCAGCTTAGAGAATGATCCTTTGTTAGATACATTTCCAGAGAACAAGTTGAAGGAGAAATTCAAGTGCTTGAGAGTTGAAGACTGTTGAAAAGATGGAGGTATAGCTCCAGTTAAGCTGTTTAAAGACACATCTAGATCTTTCAGATATGGCAATTGGCCTAATGATGCAGGAAGAGTACCCACGAAACGGTTTCTTGACAGATTCAGATGTTCCAGTGCAATACAGCTTCTGATTTGAGGCGGAATCTTCCCTGAGAGTTCATTGGAAGACAGATCAACGGAGAGAACCATATCCATTTTGCTTAGTTCCAAAGGTATTTCCCCGGTTAAGTGGTTGCTAGAGAGGTTAAGATACAGCTTCAGGTTTCTGAGATTTGAGACAACTTCAACAGGGATCTTCCCTGAGAGGTTGTTATGAGAAAGATCAAGTATTTCAAGATTGATACATTTTCCGAGGCTTTGAGGGACCAGGCCAGAGAGATGGTTTCCGTACAGAAGAAGTCTTCTGAGCTGAGAAAGGTTGCCGAAACTATCTGGGATTGAACCAGAGAGCTTGTTTCTAGACAAATCAAGAAGACCAAGACGAGGAATATTCTCAAGTTCCATAGGGATTTCACCGGTTAAGAGATTATTCGAAAGATAAACTCTTTCGAGCTTGCTCAGCTTACAAAGCTCTGGCGGAATTGGACCAGTTAAGAGGTTACTTGACAGGTTTAGAAGAGTTAGGTTCAAAAGGTTTGATATCTCTGGAGGTATAGAGCCATAGATAAAGTTTTGATCAAGATGAATCTGCACAAGGTTCAAAGAGAGATGCCTTATGGAAGAAGCTATCTCTCCTCTGAGGTTGTTTCCGGCTAACTCGAGTTCTTGGAGGTCAGAGGAATTAGATAGAGAGGCGAAAAAGGGTTCAAGGTTAGTGTTATTGTTGTGGCTAACGAAATGGTTATAAGAAAGGTAAAGAAACTGAAGTTGTGGCATGTTGCTTAGGACTTGAGAAGGTAACTCTCCGGTTAAACGATTTGACTCGAGATCAAGCCATTTGAGATTTGTGGAGTTTGAGAGCGAAGACGGGACAGTCCCAACCAGCTTGTTTGACCAAAGAAGAAGAAACCGAAGTTCTTTGAGGTGACAATGGTTTCTCAAAGGAATTTCACCGGTTAGAGAATTGTTAGAGAGGTCTATGTACTGAAGAGATGAAGATGAACCATTGCAAAAGAGCTGAACAGGGATTGAACCCGTTAACCGATTACTTCCAAGATCAAGATAAACAAGCCGGTTAAGTGAGCCAAGCTCTTGTGGAATGTTTCCTTGTAAGAGATTCTCAGAGAGGCTTAACTGCTTCAAGGTTTTATGCAATGAGCCTATCTCAGGTGGGATTTTTCCTTTAAAGAAGTTTCTTGAGAGATCGAGAACCGTTAAAGCGGTTAGATTGGAAATCGAGGGTGAGATTTCACCTCCGAGATCTCGACCACTGATGTCAAGCTCGATTACTCGAGTGCTCTCTTTGTTACACTTCACACCAGCCCAATTACAAACATCAACAGACGAATTCGAAGAAGAAGAAACTGAAACCCAAGTGTTTAGAGAGTTGTGAGGATCTGAAACAATAGAAGATTTGAAAGAAAGTAAAGAGATTTGATCACTTTTTATTGACTCATGATTGTTCTCTTTTGAAGCAAGAACAGTCCTAACAATGATCAAAAACGCGAAAAACAACAAAGAACAAGAATCCATTTTTTCTGACAGAATAAGAATCAGACAATAGTGTTTATGATTCAGACAACAAAGAAACAAATATGGTGTTTGACTATATAAATGTATATGTTATACAATCGAAGAGAGACAGTAACTCTTCTGATTACAGTTTTTGCGCCTAACTGACGTTTAACGAAGATGAAATGTTTATAATAAACGTTTGGCGCCTATGATGTTTGACTTTAAAAGTCAACCAATGAAGTGTGAACGCGTGTCTAACTTGACACCGCTACGTCATTTATACGTTAATTAATTGCCGTGTTTAACTTTATATTTGAAATCGTTAGTGTTTTGTATGGTGGTTTACATGTCAGCTTAAGACTAGCTTAAGGCCTAACTCCATCATGTTTTTTTTTTTGGGGGGTTTTCTTTATATAGAAAAAAGTGTTTACTTGATTAGATATGATTAGATTAGCGTAAATAGTCACGTTTTATTGTGGAAGTTGGGCTTCAGAGTGAGATTAGTGGATGATATACGTTTAGTCGGTTAAGATATTAGAATAAAATAACACAAAAATGAGTCTCTATCTACAGGGGTGGTGTATATGAATTCAACAACGTCCGATTTGTCGTCTATGTCGATCGAAATATTCACTATTTACGTATTGTCTTCGTCACTATTATGCATTGGATTTTCTTTTTGTCATTTGATGAATAAAAACTCACTAGAATCGTGTGAGTAGATGGATAATAAGTTAGGTCTTAGGATGTGGTGAATAGATGGATAGTAAGCTTGGTTTCAGGACGTAAATTTGCATTTGATTTGATCAGCGCCGTTCTGAATAAATATAAGGTCTTGTGTTACTAAAATAAAATATGAAAAAAAAAAGTTTTGGCCCTAAGTTTCAAAAAAAAAAATTGTATAATATTTTAAAAATAAACTTTTAATTTGTTAGGGCCTTTAATTTTTTACGCTCTAAACTTTGTTAAATGGAAAAAAGTTCTTAAAATTTAAAGAAAAACTGTATTTAATTTTCAAAATAGGTCTTCAGTTTCTTGGAATTGTTAAGAAATCCTAAAGCTTAAAGAAAAAACGGTAAAACTTAAAGAAAAAACGATATGATATTTTTAAAATAGACTTCAATTTTTTTGGATCCTGTGACAGATCTCATGTCATACGTGGTAAAATACGGTCCTGGATTTTATTTAAGCTCCGAAATTTGGAACATTATTTATGGGTTGTTCAGTTCTAGATTTGTTTGAACAATGCGGATCTTCACTAGTCTGGTGTCTTGAAGATTTTGGTCTTCCGAATCTAAACTCGGAGGTGTCCAACGAGTTTCATCTACACAAGATTAGTTGGATTTGTTCGGATTATCTGTACATAAACTAAACCAAAGAACATATGAAGCTGGCTCGGTTGGTTCATGATAATTATTATAGCAGAAGTAATTTTAAGAAATATGAAGATGGCTCGGTTGGTTTTGATAATTGGGTACTTAAGCACTGAGATATAGGGATCATATATAAGATAAACTAATCATCGTAGCCCACCTCACAATGTAACTACTTTATTGTTTATGTCTAAGTGTTACCTTTTAGATTAACTAATGAAGTAAGTTGTTGCAACTTGTTGCAACTTGTTGCTCCAAAAGCAGAATTTTGGTTTTTCATGATTCTATAATTCATCATCACGATCTGACCCGTATGTACGCGGTCATACTTTAACCCCATTTTCATCAAGTCGGTTCTTGGATCCATCAAGTTTATTATTACTAATAGCCAAGCTACTATTCGTATGCAAATCATAAATTAATTAATCAGAATTCGTCAGTCAATAAAGCCTTTTCATACAATCTCACAAAATAGTTGGAATTTGGGTCGACGATCTATTCTTCTCGTAAGTTCTATGAAGCATCGATTTCAAATGAATTTTAGGGGATTTTTTGCTCATGAGTAATCTGATACCTAAAACCCAACCGAAACGATCAAAAAAAGAAGAAAAGTGAATCCGAACGAAACCCGACAAAATATCTGAATGGATCATAAATATATATACCCAAAAATATAATCTGAACCCGAACCCGAACCAGAATCGAATCATGAACTGAATGGGTACTCAATATATTACTATTAAATTTAGGCTTTTTAATACTTTTTAAATTTAAATCGAAATTGAAATACTTGAACCCGAACCCGATATATACTCAAACCGAACCTGACCCAAAAAATAAAAAAGACTTGAATGGGTACTGAAGACCAGAAACTTGAAAAGACTCGAATGGGTATTATTATTATTATTATTATTATTAGATGATGCTCTACGCTATGCACGGATAATGTTTTTGTGAAACGCAATATGCATTTGTATTTATACGTGATATTATTTTCCTTTGGTTTATTTTATGATTTGATTTGTATATGTAAATTTATTAATTTTATATATACTTGATATATTAAAAATAAATTTATAAAGATCGTCGGTGTTGTATGTGAAATATATTTTTGATCTCTGTTTATATATGTTTTGAACTTTTGATGTATTATAATTTTTGTATATTAACTTTTTTTGACTCATGTCATTCAGGATTTTAGACCTATAGTCATTTAAGTTTTTTAATTTATTTAAATTTTTAGACTGGTAAGTATTTAGGGTTTTAAGCCCATATCCATTTAAGTTTTTAGATCCACTTTTAATATTTTTGTGATTTATATTATTGAAAAGACACATATTTTATTAATTAATATTCTAAGTAATTCATCAAGCTTTTACTAATACAAATATAAATATAGTAATATCATTCAATTTTACTAATCCAAATATACTTATAAATAATCAAATTATACTTTAAAAAAATACACTTCGAAGCACAAATAACAAATTAGTGATAATTATTATGCTTCCTTGTTGAAATCAATGACCATATTATTTATAACCTCGAGTTTCACATTGTAATGAATCTTCTCGCCCTACAAAATTATAAAATTATATGAATGGAAAAGTGAAATAAATAACACGATCAACCAATTTGGAAATCAGCTCATTCTTGACATTACAATGAATATGAAAGGAACTGATTTCCAAATTTATAAATTAATATCATAAAAAGATATTAATATGTTCTTGTGCATTAGTTTTCTTTGTAGTATTATCATTTCTATTTATAATGATACCCTTATATATAATATGAACATATTTTTTATATATAATTTTTTATATGTTGAGCAATATATGTCCGTTTTCATTTATTTAAAGCATTTAAAAAGTAGAAAAAAATCTAAAATGTTTCATAAGTTTGGTAATATAATTTGATAATTTATTTTAAAAAATATTACAAAATAAAATAGGAGTGAAAACAACTTTTAAAATATCTCAAATATTTTATTAACTATGATTGGTTTTTAAGAATTTGAGCCGATATTGGTTAAAAATAAACTCATTATATTTATTCTTAGGGTTTGAATGGTGACATTGATTTTAGTGGTGCGAAACAGAGTGCGATGCGAGATAAGTGCAATGCGGGACAAAAGCGGGACAAGTGTGGTCCAGCTAAAAAAGTGGGACAAAACATATTTTGATTGGTGACAATATAGTGGTGCGGAACAAAAAAATTATGATTGGTGAAAATATAAAAGTGGTACGGTTTTGTGGATAATATTATAAATAAAATAGCAACAATATTAAAAAGATCATTAATAATTTTTTATTTCATCAAAAAAATTAATTTTGTTATTTCTAACATATAAATCTTTTTGATAATTTTATGAAAATATTTTTGGTAAAGTGGTTGTTTGTTCATTTCTAAAGTAATTTGTACCAGAATTCAATCAATGAATCGTGTCATTTGTTAAGATTGAAAAGTAAATCAAATTGCTTCGATGGAAGCATAATATAATTTTCCTTCTTCCTATTAATTACATAAAATATAAAACACAAGAAAAAGATGAATAAAAAAGAAAGAATAAAAAAACAGAGAAAGGTATTATAGCGGTTCAGTAGTAAGAGCAGGATTATCAAAGAAATCCCATAGGATTTCTTATTTTCTTTTTTTATTATTTTTTTTTGTCAAAATGAAAAAAAAAAAAAAAAAATCAGCAACCAATCAAAATCTGCCACGTCACTAGAAATCCATCCATATGGTTTCTTATTTAAGAAACTCTCCACCTCTTTCTCTCTCACTTTTCATTACTTTATTAATATTTTAATCTAAGAAATGGCTAAGAAATGCCCATTAATCATGCTCTAACAATCTGCTAGATAAGTACTGTCTACATAAAGCATTACGGTCCAGTATTTAACACATGAGTTACTGTTGCGGTTCTTATTTTTTCGTTTCTTAAAATACGCACATGAGTTTGTGATTGGTAACATAAAGTGCGGTCGACGAAAATCTATAAATACGCGTTACCAATCACACTCTTAGTTAATTTTCTTATAAAGTGTTCAATAATGTAATTTTTTACAAATTCAAATTTGTTATCTTAAAGGATTCTTTTATCATATAGAGACGCAAGAAAGTACATCTTATCTCACCACATTAAAAAAAGATTGTTCGTTAACATTTTCTTCAAGAAAAAGTAACATTATAAAGTTCTTTTGGGTGAAAACGTGTAAATTTAATATACAGAATAGATACTTTACTTGAATAGTTTGAAGAAAACTTATTATGAAAATCAAAGAATTGTTTATATTCGGTCTCGATGTCTATATATGGAATATGTGTATGTATGGGTTTACAATCCTAAGTAGTACACTGTCAGATAATTGATTTATAATCACTTTCATTTATAAGTCGTGTCACAAATTTTTCTATTTTCTCAACCATGAGTTCTTGGAAAAAAGCTTTTGGAATTATCGTTCGCCCTATTCCACTCGATGGTAATAAAATAGACAATTTTTATTTACCAATTATTATAGTACCATTATATATTCTCAAGAAGGAGTCTCAACATAAAGATAGTATTTGCTTTCTTATTTGGTGCAACAAAGAAACCAAAGCTGATGGTTGTGATAAGTGCAGCTTTTGCAATTGTCTTTTAGACAAAACTACTGGATATTATAAGGTAAGCAGCGAATTTATTATTAGCAATGATTTCATTGTTTTCTTTCATAAAGAGTGTATTGAACCGGTTCAAAAGAATCCTTATCATCCAAAACATTCTCTTCAAGTTCTCATGTATTACCTTGAAGGAAGCAGACAATGTTATTGTTGTTATGGTAATAAGAAATCTTTTTACCATTGCTCGGAATGTGATTTTGGAGTTTGTCATGAATGTGTTCAAGAGCAACCCCTCCTTACAATAAAACACCAGATTAGGCATAAACATACACTCAACTACATTTATAGAAAAGCTTCCATGACTTGCGATATTTGTGCTTTGGATGATCGAAGATACTTTATCTATATGTGTTACCAATGTGATTTTATAGTCCATAAAGAATGTATATACTTTCCACGCATGATAAGAATATCTCTTCATAATCATACACTCAGCTACATCATGACTTTCTATATCTCTTCTTCTTTTAGTAAAAAATGTAAGGTTTGTGAAAGACAATATGATAGAAATTATGGAGGATATTCTTGCTTTGATTGCCTTTATTTTGTTCATTCCAAATGTGCCATAGATAAAAGTATCTGCGATGGAAAGGAACTTGAGGGAAAGTCAGAAGACACATATGATAATATTTTTTGTGAAAATTGTTGTAGTACTCCCCCTTCTATGAGATTCCACAAAGAGATTTATAAAGCAAATCAAAAAGAAAAACAGTGTCAAGTTTGTGCACTTCCTATCTATGATGACGAAATTTTCAGTTGCATAAAGTGTGATTATGTTCTCCACAAGGTATGTGCACGTCTTCCTGTATTGAAAATGCATATGAGGCATCTTCATCATCTTTACTTACCTAGGAATGCAAATAAAGGCATGATATATAAGTGTTCAGCCTGCAAACGTGTATGCAATAGTTTTAGATACTATTGCTACGAATGTGATTTTAGTCTTGACGTAAATTGTGCCTCTATACCTGAGGCACTAAATTATCACTCTCATAATCATCGTCTGTTTCTATCATCTGAAACTGGATCATCAAGAATATGCTCGATTTGCCAAAATATCCTAGATGATTATTTAGAGTGCGTAGAATGTGACTTTGCTACGTGTTTTAGTTGTGCCACTTTACCAAAAAAGTTTAAGTACAAGCATGATGAACATCCTCTCATATTTACTTTTGGACAAGATGTGAGTGGTCAACATTGGTGTGATATGTGTGAAGATAGAATCAATCAACAATATGGAATTTATATGTGCAATGACTGTAATGTCGCACTCCATGTTGGATGCTTATGTGGAGAAGATATTTATCTCTTTCCGGGTAAACCAGTGAAACAATATATTGGTGATGTTGAAGTAGAAGGTGAATTCCTTATCAATGATCGATTCACGCGATACATATGTAAGTATTGTCACAAACGTTGTCAATACAAGTTGATCTTCAAAAATGTCAACGGTGATATATTTTGTTCTGGGTCATGTGTTATTACATCGATTACTGGAAACAATTTCTAACAAAATATTCTCTAGAAAATATATTTGAAAATTAACGTTTCAACAAGTTTGTCTATCGGTTTTTGGTCATCGAAAATCAAAATCTGTCAAAACTTCACCAAAAACTTATGATGGATTTCTAGCAAAAGAAAAGTTATCAAAAATTTTTAGGTGAATTTCAAATAGACTTCAGAATAATTCTGACATTATATAAATAACTTTACAAATCTTTTAAAGTTTAATATTATTGATTTGTTGATTTCAAAGCTTGTTGTTCATAGAAAGAGTATTTCAAAAGTTCTTTTGGAGTTGCTTGTGTCCTACAGTGACAAGCTAGTAATTAATTAAAATTAGATGCGTACTACAGTTGTAAATATTGTTGTTGCTTTGTCATTCTCATACAGGTCAATTGAGCAAATTATAAATTCAACATGTCACTAAATGTATATTAAGAATCAGAATTTATCACTTAATAAAACCTTTTTATACAGTCTCACAAAGATAGTTAGAAGATTAATGAATGTATGTATTATTAGCATACCATATTTTGTTTTTGTACAAATTCATAACCAACCGTGATAAGGTTTTGAACTAGTTCTCATATAGGTTTTGTTTCAAAAAATAATAGTGGAAGAAAGGGAAAATGACTTATTTCAATGTGAATTATCGTCATTGATTTTATAGATAAATTATAGTGTCATGCACAAAATAACTACATTAAATTAACTATATATATGAATTTACTAAAGTAACCAAATCTCCTGCTCATCATCCAATAGTCCGACTATGACGTGTATTTTCTAAAAGGATAAGAGTTTACTATTTTCCCTAATCATCAGAACTTAATTTTTGTGGGGCAGAGGTTCATTACTTTGCTTATTTTTTATCGTTACACACGATACTGTGCCTAGGTATGTGAAAGCTTAGGGTATATTGTAATATACAATTTTATTGTCTACCATTACAATGATATAATATTATAGCTGGCGGAAAACATATATATTCTCGGAACTAATGCCTAAAAGAGTGAAGCTTTATAGACTACAACTACTACAATCGGCGGATGAAAGACATATTTCCGAAAACTAGATAAAACTAAATCAGAATTGAAAAAGTAGAACAAGTAAGGACAGAAAACTTGAATAAAAACTACCTAAAGTCTGATGATCAAAGTCCCCACAAAACTGAACGAAGCCGATGTAAATGATGAAATCTCCTATAATGATTGAGTACACCTTCCAAATGAAGAAGAAAAAGCTTTTGAATCGAGAATGATGAATCCAAGAACCAAAACTGTGTGAAGCGAGATTGGAGGAGAGACCGGTACAAACTATATGGCAGAAAATGACAAGAGAGAATGAGACATCTTCCGGTAATAGCAAAATCGGAGAAAAAAACTTACTGCTTTGACGCTTCAAAAGAACCTACTAGAAGATAAGACTTTGATCAGGTATTGAGTCTGAAGACAAGGAGGGAAACTACCTCAATGCGGAAACTGAACTCGATAAGATGATCGAAATCGGAGAGGAATCACATCAAACTCAATTTAGATAATTACCAAGAATCTAAACCAAAGAAAGCCCTAACCAATCCTAATTCGGAGCCCAAAGTAACACCACCAGAGAAGAAGCAAGCAGCGGGAGAAGCTCACCTAAAGAAACTGGACTCTTGGAGGAGACTCACGGAAAGAACTCACCTCGATCTGGAGCCACACCCATAAATCTGGTTGTCAGTGGGAACATCAAAAGGGTGAAGGGCGTCGGTGTTAAAGGAATCACCAATCACTGTTTACCAAGCAAGGTAAAAGCTTATCGGCGGCGAGGATATGAAAGTCGCTTCGTCTTCGTCTTCCCGAGTACAGGAGAGAGACGATTATTATACTAAAGGTATGGAGTCAACGAATGAAATGTGAACGCATGTACAACTTGCACTGCCACGTCATATATTCGTTAATTATTGCCATGTTTAAACATTATATGATTTTTTTTTGATAACTTGATTTCGTTAAATTTTGTATTGTGGTTTACATGTCAGCTAGAAGATTAGGCCTAACTTCATCATTATTAGATTAGAGTAGATTAAATAGTCATGTTTTTCTGTAGAATTGGGTTTGAGAATGAGATTAGTAGATGATATGTTTTAAATATTATATAAAATATCTCGAATATGAGTCTTAATCTATAGGGGTGGTGTATATTCAACATCGTCTGATTTGTCGTTTATGTCTATCAAAATATTCACAATTATACCAATTTAACCTCTCGTGCATATCGTATCGATGTAGCACTTAAGGATTGAATCCATGAAGACTAATGGTTACACTATCAATCTCTAGATTAAACTCAAACTAAGACAAATCAAATAGTGATGAAAACTGAACAAAACTATAAACGATGGAAAACTAATAAATAAAGGCATCAAGTACAGCGAATTCATTAGGTTACAGGAAATCAATTCATGAAACTATTCAGGGCATTCATTCAACCAATTCTCGACTTAGACATAAGATTATAGCAAACTCACTGTCATGGTGCCTACTACTATGTCTATCAACCTGGTGCTCCTAATTGTCGTTGGTCGTAAGATGTTAACATGCATTATCGAATTGGTCTAATATGTCCACAACTAGCATTAACATTAGCTGTTGTTGGTTAAGGTCTAGCTACTCATCTACATTAGTTCAGGCGTCTAACAGACTTTTGGAAAGTTAAACAACCTAAAATCATAGACTAGATGATCAAGGTAATCTAAGCATTGATTCGTAATTCCATAAATTGATAAAGTACTTGGACATGATAGAAAAGAAGCAAACAAAGAAGAGAAACAGAAACATAATGATAAACTGAATTAAAATAGCAAAAGGTTCAGAAATTTTCTCCAATGGTATTGTGGAAGATGAGATATTCTCCTCAAAGGTTACAAGAGCAAAACTAAAGTGGCTAATGAAAAGTAATGAAAATCTTCTCTAAAAAGTGGCTGCACCTAATTTTAATAGGTCGAACTCATTTTGGTACAAAATAAGTTAAACCGGACGAAGTATGAAAATTTCAGGGTTTTCTCGCGAAATAGGGTGTAATCGATCGATCTGAGGTGTGCAGGTCGATCCCATGCTTAGGATCGATAGTTCTAGAAAGTCTGGTCGATCTTCAGGTCAAACAGAAATTTTTTAGGATACTAGATCGATCGATCCAGGAGTGGATCGGTCGATCCCGTCTGTTCTCGGCCAGAATGACATAGATTCGGTAAAATCGTCATATCTTCCTAACCGCTTGTCCGATTGCTCTCAAACCACCTCCAAATGAAAGCTAACTCACATGGGTATCTTGTGCCCAAATCTCAGCTCGATCCAACAGTGGGAAGTCTTTCAAAGGAAACCAAACCTCTGATGTTCTGCAGGATTCTGCATCTCCATATGCTCGTTTTTACTCAAAACAGCCCATCTTCTCCAAATGTGACATATGACCTGAAAAGACTCTAAAACAGACTAAAAGACTCTAAAACATATATTTTGACTCAATAAAACCATGGAAAATAAGGGTTAAAAAATGATAAAAACATCGTCTATCAGTATGGAAAATTAAAACCATTCCAAAAATAAAATTCTTTCTATGGAGATCTTTGTCGGGTACTGACTGTTTAAGAGCTCATGGAATGAATGTGAATCAATTATGTCTGATATGTAAGCAACATCAAGAACCGATTAAGCATGTGTTGTTTGAGTGTGTAATAGCAGAACATGTATGGATAAAAGCTAATCTCCATAGTCTCACCAATAGGAATTTCTCGCATCTTGAACACTATATGGAGGCTTTTTTTAACCCTGGTGGAATCAAAGTCTACTAGTTGTCATGCAAACCAAGCTCTCACATGGCTCATATGGGGAATATGAAAGCAACGGAATGGTAAGGTCCTGACAAACCTTGACAACAATCTGGACCTAATCATAGCTCGAGCGTTTGAGGAAGCTCAAGAATGGAGAAAAGCAAATGAATATAGTTATGATACAGGTAATAAAGCAAGCAATGGAGATCCACACTTTCATATGTGGAATAAACCGAACCAAGGGTTCATGAAATGTAATGTAGGCGTAGCATGGACAAATCCTCCCTGTCTTTGCAGCACATCATGGATCATTCGTGATGATTCTGGACAAGTAAGACATCATGCAAGACATCATGCCATAACACCATCTTTTTCTCGACTTATTGCTGAATGGCATGGACTCCTTTGGAAAATGCAAAGTGCCAGTGATCAAAGGTATGAGAAGATCAAGTTCTGGACTGAAAGCAATGGAATCATGGGAACCATCAATAATCCAAAAGCATGGACAAAATACAGTTTCCTTAGACATATGGAGAAGCTATGGTCAAACTTTTTGACATGTGTTGTACAGCATTCCTCAATAAATGCAAATATACCGGCGCGACAAATAGCTAAAAGCGTTATACGAGACATGAGATATAACTCATACATTGCTACAAGAGGCCCTGGTTGGTTATCAACTTCTTTTGAAGAACATCAAACGCATTTGTGGAATCTACCCACTTCATACTGAGTATGTTGGTACAAATTTGGGGCCAATCTTTACGTTCCAGTACTTCCTATTTAGGATTAATTAAATGAATTAAAGATGACAAAAAAAAGAATAATTAAAAACATGTTTTTCTATTTACTCTTATACGAATATGCGTTCATACTTTCAGCTCATTTAAATACCTGGGGGTGGGGGTCTATTTGTGGGTTGCACCACCCCTGAAAAATAATTCAAGTCCTTTTCATAAAATTTAGTACTCATGAGTTACCAAAAAAAAGTATTTTGTTTTGATTCCCCTTCAACATCAAATATTAATTATAGATTAGTCAGCTCTTTAGAATTTTTGGGATGACACGGTGTCTTCACTAATATAGTGTCGGAAATTTTGATTATTCATCCAATCCAAATGTTTCACTTAATATGGAAGTGGTCGAACGAACTTTCATGACTGTCAATCTAGTGGAGTTTGCTTAAATTACCCTCATTACAAAAATCTTTAAGGAAGAATTTTTAAAATACACTTTTGATATGCTTTTTTAGAAAACATATCATTTCTTTTAAAAATTAGGAGAGAAAAATAGACATAAAAAAATACTTTTTGAAAAAAAGTATGTCAAAAAAGCGCATTTTTTAGAATTCCTCAATCTTTAAAACCATAATTTATGTATATTAAATGGCTAGAACATTCATCAAGTCGGTTCTTGTATTCGTCATTTTACTATTAATTAGTAATAGCCAATAACATTTGACTAAAAGTAAATAAGGAACGACAGCATATTTTCCATATATTATACGCCTTCAAATGGGATCAACCCGTACAAAATCGAGAACTGAGGCGATTAAGTCCTTGATTAAATAATGTTATGGGCCGATTGGTAACATGATTATAGCTTTTTGTTTTTTGTTGTATGATTTTGGTTGTAGGTATTTTGATTGTAGACTTTTCTACTATAAATTTATGGTTTTGGTATTTGGAAAATGAAAATTTGATTGGTAAAACTTTAAATATAATTGCTATTGATTTATAATAGAGATATATATTATATTTTAAACAAAGTAATAAATTTATAATAAATATATAATGTTTTATATAAAATAATAAATTCATTAAATACTAAAGTAAGATCATGATAATAATGAAAACTTTGAAGAAGTTTTGATAAAATCAGTCGTCACCGCTACACCATCCTATGTTATGTCATGTTACCGTCTCCCGAAGACAGTTACATCCAAGATATCAGGAGCAATAGTTAATTTCTGGTGGCAGTAATCAGGAGATACTCGTGGTATTCACTGGGTTAAATGGAAGCGCCTTTGCAAGAATAAAGACGAAAGAAGCTTAGGTTTTAGGGCGATTGTGGATTTTAACACCGCTTTATTAGCTAAATAACTATGGCGACTACTAAATCAATCGGAATCTCTCCTAGCAAGAGTTCTTCGACGTAGATACTATTTGGGGTCAAATCCTATGGAATCAAGAAGAGTATACACGCCCTCATATGGCTGGAAGAGCATAATTTCGGCTCGAACACTGGTGATGGAAGGCCTGATTAAAAGAGTGGGGAACGGAGACACAATCAAGGTCTGGACTGATCCTTGGATCCCACACACCTTTCCACGACCAACTCTCGGTCAGGGTCCTCTTTTGTACCCTGATTTGAGAGTCTCCGATCTGATCGAGCCTCAAACAAGACATTAGAGGGAACCATTGATAAAAAAATTCTTTGTCCCCGGAGATGCAAGCTTGATATTGAGCATCCATATACCAAGAATTCCTATAGCGGATCGTCTAGGTTGGCATTTCCATAAAGATGGATCTACACGGTAAAATCAGGTTACTAGACGGAAAGAAATGCTCAACTGGAAACACAACAAAATTGTACGGTCCCCATATACAAGATTTACAGGCTCAAGCTAAAGCACTTTATTTGGCAAGCGTTTTCAAGCCAACTAGTTGTCAAAGCGAATCTCTTGTGTCGTGGTATTCAATGTGATGCTAGATGTAATAGTTGTGGAGCAGAAGCAGAAACTATTAATCACGTACTTTATGTCCTCCTGTTTGCGCTGTAAAAAATTCTCGCATGACTAAATTTTCCCGGTTCCTCTGTTTACTCAAATTTTGATTTTTTATTTTGGAGAACACCGAAGGATGAAGGTTATAGAAGTTTCCCATGGCTATTATGGTTTATTTGGAAAGCAAGAAATGACAAATCATTCACAAATAAATCATAATATTTACAAGATTTAGTTATCAGAGCTGAAGCAGAAGCAGAGCTTTGGGTGATCTCTCAACAAGGTCTTAAATAGAATGGTCAGGTGTTAGCACATACTATACCCTCATAAGGAAGTTCGATTGCTAGACCGTTGACGTCAAATCCAACTTTTATTGGGTTCAGATGCATGGTTGATGCGTCTTGGAAGAAATCTGATCCTTTCTCAGGTTTAGGATGGTATTGCTTTCCATTTGAGGATAAGAAAATTTATATGGGAGGACAATGTATCGGACGGAGTCTTTGTCCCCTCCATTCGGAATTTGAGGCTCTCTTATGGGCTATGACGTGCATTTTTTCACTGGGCATTTCAGAAATTGAATTCCTTGTGGATTGTTCGGAGTTGGTTAAGATGGTGGATGAACCGTCCGAGTGGCCTGTTTTCCCACCATATCTCACGGATTTCTTTCGCCTCCGGAGCAGCTTTGCAGTTGTCTCTCTATCCCAGATCCCGCACGCTCTCAATCACAAAGGTAACCTCCTCCCCTGTGAAGCTAGAAGATTATCTTGCACGCTCTCAACCATCTTTGGGACTTCTTGTTAAACTTTCTTAAATGAGTAATGTTGACAAAAGAAAAAAAAATTTTTGCAGACGTGATGTATACTCGCATTACGTAGAAATATATATTGACTAGGATATAATTATTATGATAAGTTAATTTAAAATTTGTAAAGTACATATATATGGGTTGTAAACTTTTGGTTTTCTACAGCCAAAAACTTGTCATAATTAAAAATTTATTTTCTACAGCAATCACACTCAAAATAAAATCTAAATTGTGATTGGCCTTATTTTAATGCTTTTAAAATCAATTTGTTTTCTACAGCCACCACAGCCATTTCCAATTATTCCCACAATTTTGAATTTTTTTACAATAGAAATTTTAGATTGTAGGTATTTAAGTATGTTGGAGATAGAACTTTGCCATAAGATTTTCTTTCTAGGTATTTTGGAGGTAGAACTTTGCCATAAGGTTTTATTTCTGTAAAATTTATAACTTTAAGCTCTAAATTTTTGTCTCTCCACTACGAATTTTTTTTAATATAAATAATACTTGACATTCTAGAGCAATGTGAATCAAACTAAATATAAAACATGATTGGATTAGTTTCAATACTTAAGACAATATTATTATTCTTTAGAACAACTAGAGCAATAATTAATCAGGCCTAAGTGAAGTTCGCGAGAGAGAGGACTCAAAATTCTCTCTTCCGATTTTCCATTTCTCTCTATTTCCAACAATTTCGGTCTACTTATCAAATTAAGGACTTTAACTAAATTTAGTTAATTTAAAGTTATAAAGAATTAAATGTTGGAGATATTAGTTAAAGAGTATTCGTATATTTGAGTTGTAAAGGGAAGATGCATAAATACAGTTTGGTTCTGCTTGAACGAGTATAGGATGAATAAAAATATGCTGTGAAAATTAATAAGTTTAAGCATGAACAAAGTCAAATTTTGAAGTTTAGCAATTATTTGGATATATAGTTAATGTCAAAAGGACTTAAGAACATGTCATGTAGATTAAACCAAGAAAAAAAAACATGTCACGGAGAATTTAAAATAGAAAAAAAGATCAACGATCAACTTAGTTTATTTTGATAAATATAAGTTTTAAAACTGAAATTTATGAAAAAGACATAAATTGAATAATTCACAAAGCAGGATTCTAACATTTGAATCCTTCTTCACGAATACTACCTTAGATTCAACAAAGAAGGAACAAAACAATGCAAAGAACAGAAAGATTGTGTTCGAACATATTTAAACACTAATTTGTCTTCACAACGACTGGTACAACGTGTACAACTTGGTCTAGACATACGATCATTGAGTAGAACATCAATCTTTTCACCTTTGTGGCATACATAAGAACCAGGCTTTATGTATAAGTTTTTCCCAACCAAACATTCAATGTGTAAAGTGACACAACACTCTTCACACGAATAAAATCTTTCTTCTGGATTGATTTGTGACTCGCATACCTCACACCAATACTTAGCACTTATATCTTCTCCATAAGAAAGAAAGAGGAAATGTTCATCATGCTTATACTTCACCTTGTGTGGTAAAATAGCACATATGAAACACAAAGAAAAATCGCATTCGATACAGTTGAATGTATCCTTGATGCATTTGCAAATCCGACACAATCTTCGTTCTCCTGGTTCTGATGTTAGAAACAATGGGTCCATGTGACTCTCATGGTTTAATGGCTCCGTAACTGTGGCACATTGTATGTGTAGCTTGAAATTGCACCTTCTTTTATGACACTTGTGTTGGTTAAGTTCCAAAATCAAAATGGAAATTGTCTTAAACAAAGGATAGTTTGTTTAGGAAGTTTTCTATAAGTTTAGGAGTAGACTAAGCTTATTTAAGAGATCCTTAAAAGTTGTTTAAGGATCATCAAGAGAAGTGATTTAGTTTTGTGTAAGGTTTCTAAATCAATAAAGAAGCATTGAACTTTCAATCTCTTGTTCTGAAATTCCTCTGTTTCGATTCAATCATAAGAGCTTGTGCTCTGTTTTGTTTACAAACTCAAACTGCAGACACACTCTGCATTCCTTGAATTGGTATCAGAGCTCCTTGTTACGAACCTTGGAAAAGACGAGTTGCAGACCAAGCTGATTCAAGAAGGATGACAGACTCAGTAGAAGATCCACCACACGCAAGTACCAATGATTCTTCGTCAATAGGAAGAGACTTGAAGAGTCCAATGCTTTCATCGACA
>OVAX01001565.1:0-42802 GCA_900406405.1 Lepidium africanum | reverse complement strand
CAGCTGTGTTGTAAATGCGTT
Organism: Lepidium africanum; assembly: GCA_900406405.1. Classification (NCBI taxonomy): domain Eukaryota; kingdom Viridiplantae; phylum Streptophyta; class Magnoliopsida; order Brassicales; family Brassicaceae; genus Lepidium; species Lepidium africanum. The sequence goes on along the minus strand of OVAX01001565.1, from coordinate 42,781 downwards.
GCAAAAAAACGTCCCAAATCTTGCTTCTTGTTGTAGTGAAAGTTTAATTTAGGAAAATAATAAAGTTAATGACAATTTAGGTTGATAAATCGAATTTGGTTTAAAGTAAAAAATAAATGAATTTGGTTAATAAAATTAGTATGGTTAATTTTAAAGACGATCATGAAAAACCAATAAGTTTGAGTTAAATTACGATGAACATACAAAGTTTAAGAGAAAACAACCGATTTCTGGATGAATTTTTTTTTCATAGTACCAATTCTTAGATAAACTCAATGATTCTTAGAAATTCTCATATAAGTGCTAGATTCAATTGACACATAAACTTTTTAAAATGAGCTAAAATCAACATTAATTGTTTAAATCATTAGTCAACTATCGAATTATCGTGTGATTAACCCAGGAAAATGACTAATTTTGAACAGAATAATTCTCATCGTGATGATTCCTACATGAACTAAAAATTACAAATTGTAGACATGAAATTTTTAAAATGAAATCAAATCAACATTGATCATTTAGACTGGTAGTCTTTAACTAAATTAAGAGTAATTTGGGTGTATAACAAGAAGTGAAGAACACCAATTGTGATACGAGCCTCAGAGGCTGGGTAAGGATATGAATCCTTTGGGTTTGACCTTGGTGAGTCCGAACCGTTGGAAATTAGTTGTGGCGGAAATGGGTGTTGGTGGAGATGGAGGTGCAAGTGACTGACTCGCCCAATCAATGAACGAACAAAAAGGCTTGAATTACTCAAACAATCTTAATCCACAGACCAATAGACCAAAAGTATATCACAGATTTAAGATCTAAAGATATGAACAAAAGAGAACAAATGATTCCACCTAAGACTCTAGTGAACAGCACAAAAGAAACTTTTTTGCAAAGAGAAAACAAAGACAAACTTTGTAAACTAAATAATATTTGTTTTAATTTCGTGAAAGGGTTCTTACAAATAAAAACAAAGGTAGCCTTTATAGGCTTTACTCTAACGGTCTAAAAACAATACAAGAAAGAAATGAATGTAAACTAGTCGTCGGGCCAAGTAAGGAAACTCGAGGCTGTACTTGTATCCGGTCAGCTTGGAGAAAATCCTAGGCATCTTAGGAAATCTCTAGTTGCTTGAATAAGTCCACAAATCGCAGCCAAGTTCATTAGGAAAGAGTCGTTGGAGACTTAAAGTCCAAAGTGTAAATGCGTCCAAATTTGGTAAGTTGATGTCCAAGAGGATTCACCTAATCATGTGAGTGCTAGAGCATGGGATGAATTCCTGGGATGTTTCTAAGTGGTGGAAATAATCCCTTAGTCGCCAAACGTGAAGTTGAAAGCCTCTAAGACAAGTGCATCCCGGAGTTGCCTTAAACAGAACCGAATCAAACCATCTTTTTATTTGGAGCGTATCCGGAGGAACCAGTGGTATTTTCAAGCATTCTTAGTCTTGTTGGATCCATAAAAGGCTCACGAATATTCTCTAAGTGTTTCGGAGTGAAGGCTACATATGATATGGGTTGTGATGCTCGATATTTGGCTTTGTCGCGCAGAAGGTCTTGTCGTAGAAGGGCCAACTTCTAAAGTCTATAATTTTCATCTCCAGGATTCTTTTGGGGTGATTCAACTTTGAGGAGTTAGCTGGTTAACTCAACAATCCAAATTTTCTTGATTCATAATTTGGTTCTTTTTGGACTGGCGGTAAATCTTCAAAGAGTGACCGCATGTCCTGGTGGGAGTTCAAATATGGTAAACGAAGTCTTGGTTGTGTCTTTGTGGGTTATGGTTGGGATGTGATTATAGTAAGTTCTTTAAGGGCATCAATGTTGTTTAAGTCTTCATGTAAAGCTCGGCCAAGTCCTTTTGGTTAGAATCCATCTCGTCTCGACCTTCTCGGATTGGATCGTTTTCGGGTAGATCATTGTGATCAAGTAGCCTATCATTGAGAGAAACAAGTGGCACTACTTCGCCCACCTTCACTTGGATTGGTTGGAAGGAATGGAATAAATTCTCGATCAATTTTATCTGTTTTATCAAGAATTAGTGAAATTTCCCTTTTTGGATACCGAATTAAACGATATATTGCGAGCAGTGTACAAACAAATTCGTAGATTATTTTTTTGGTGTAAAAATTCGTAGATTTTAATTCCTAGACTTATAATGCCAATGTGATTATCTTATGTCTTGAGTATCACAAAACGAGATTAGTTTCTTAAGTATTTAACTTTTAATCTAACAACCGACCAGTTAACCACCGGTACATATCTGAGGCATTAACCAAAACGAATTATATGCTTTCCGAGTAAAGTTGATTTAAATCAATTATTATCATGCTATAGTGAGTTAATTACAAAAATTATTAATTGATATTTAATGGAGCAAACTTCCAAAGAAGTTACTCCTCCAAAAATAGGTGTATGCCATTTAGCGTAGAGAGCACACGGTATTCTTTAGTAAAAGGCGAAAGAATAGTTCGCTTTGTGCTCACTACATGGCTCCATGAACTTAGACGAAGGAGAATCAGATACCTTTATACGTAATTCATTTCACGTTAGTTTTGCTTTTATCCGATGTGGGACAAAATTACACATCATTTTATTGGGCCTAAACATACTCTTTTGCGTGGGCCTTTCGGTTTTCTTAAATAACCATTCGTTTCAACTTTCGAATATATTGTAATTTTATTGTTGGTAGTATTTTTTCTTTTAAACCGAAAGTGATGATGAATACGCATTTATCCCTAAAACCATACAATTTGTCCAAGATTATGGAAAAAAACTCCGACAGTTTTGACATTTACCCATATTTTGATACATCATATCTTTATCCAAATTGTAATACACTCTTAATACAATCTTATATATTATTAAACCACTGATTTTGTTAAAGAAAGCTTACGTATCAACACTAGGTTTAATTTTAATGTGGATGATTATAAAGCCACCATTCATATAAATTAGGGGAAATTACAAAATACCTTTTAAATAAAGATATTTTCATCACTGCCCCCATTTTTTGGACATTTACAAAAAATATCTATCATTGTGAAAAAGACCAAAATACCCTTACATTATTATTTTTTATATTTTTTGAAAAAATTTCCCGCCAAAAAGAAATTTTTTTTTTCTGTCAAATTTTCTTTCCATTTAAGAAAATTTTTTCATGCCAAGGTGTTTAAAAAAATTTATAAAATATTTATAAAAATTTATAAGGTATCTTATAAATTTATAATATGTTTGTAAGAAATTTATAAGGTGTTTATAAAAATTTTGTAAAGATTTATAAGTGAACTTATAAAAAATTTTGGTTGGAAATTTTTTTTTTGCAGGAAAATTTTCTTTATAAAATTTTCTTTTGACGGGAATTTCTTTTTTGCGGGAAACTTTTTTTTGTCGGGAAAATTTTATTTTTCTGAATAAGTAATTACAAGAAAAAATTAGTTAAAAAATTTGTGAGAGTATTTTCGTCATTTTTTATTAGAGAGAGACATTTTTTGAAAAGACAAATTCCAAGGGACATTTTTGTGAAAGGATACATTGAAAATGATATTTCTTAAAATTCTTCTATAAATTTTTTATAATATTTTAAACTAAATTCGTTTTAAATTTAATTTTTATTAAAAAATTTGGTTAAAAGAAATATAATTATCAATTAAGTTTTAAAATTATCTAGAAAATCCCAAAAATAGATAAGAAAAATTTAGTTTTGATTTAATACTATTTTGAACTATAATGAGATTTAATTTGTATATAGTTTAATTTTTTTGAACTTTTCTTAAAAAAATTAGTCTATTTATGAACATGAAACTAATTTCGCTATAAAGTATATTTTTTGGAAAAATATCTTATGAAAATAGTTATGATATATTTTAAATCTCTATTATTAGATATATAAAGTTGTATTATTTTAAATATTATGCTGCTATTTGTTTTGGTAGGCAATATTATGCTACTTTTTGTTATTACATATCATATGTTTATTAAAAAATAAATTCATGCTACATAAAATAAAAGTTTCAAAAAAGTTTGTATACAAAGATATTAACAACATATTTACATAAGGCATTATTTCTACTCTCTTATTTATATGTGTCTATTATTTTTTATGAAAATAATATACAAAATGTTTGTCTATTTTTCCATCTTAAACTCATATTTAAAAAATAAAATTAATAAAAAAAGACTTTTTAGAAAATTTAAATTCACATGTTATTGAAAAAAAATAGAAATAAGTGTGGAAATTTATGTCAATTGCGAATAGATTACACCGATAATTTATAATGTCTTGAATAAAGTTTCTATAACATAATCATGTATAATATGATTTTTGTCAAATATGATGTTAATGAAAGAAATTATTATTATTTTTTGATAAAATTGATTTTTTTTTGTCAAACCTTACTTATTCTTTCTACTAATAGAATCGACAAATACCCGATCCATAGCCAAATAACTCTCACTGGAGCTTGTGGGATTTGAACCCCCACCTAGTTAACTGGGCCACCTGCTTCTTGGCATAAAATTGATGATATTGTATTTTACGTTTAGAAATTTTGTTTATAAATTTTTTTTTTCACATCAATTTGATTTTATTATTAGTATTTTTGTCTAATATCAATTATTAAATGTATAAGATAATAAAATTTTAAAATTATTTAAATTAAAAATATTTATGTCCTAGCACATTACCTAGCTTAGTGTTATTATAGTTGATTAAACCAAGCAGTTAAAGTTTATGAAGAGCCCAAATGTTTCGACCCAAGGCATGGTCATATTTGGACATTAGGCCAGTGAATTTAGGTAGTTCGGATCGGATCGAGTATTTCAGAATCCAGGTATTTATCAAATTTTCAATTTGTTCTGAATTAACCGAAATAGGTAATTCGGATCAGGTCGGGTATCGGGTAATATTTAATGGTTATGAATTAATCCAAAAAATCCAAAAAAAAATTCGAAAAATCTAAAAAATTCCAAAAAATCCAAAAAAATTTGATCCGAACCAACCTGAATTACTAAAAATCCAAAAAATTCTGAAAAATACTAAAAAATCCGAAAAATACTAAAAAAATTCGATTGACCCGATACCTAAACTACCCGACCCGAATCACTACCCGAATTGTAAAATAAAACCCTTACCGAAATCCGACCCGATACCCGAACTATCCGATCCAAATTACCCAAAATTTGGTTCAGGTCGGAAAATTCAGGTCGGGTTTTATTCCCGGGCTAATGTAAAGTATGCAAAAGTGCCTTACCAATGGTTTCAATATATAAAATCTTGTCTTTTTTCAAGAAGATTGCATTTTGACAAACCGTTTATAAAAACCCTCAAAACGAAAAGAATTCACAACAAATGTTGAAGAAGATGAAAGGGGAGAGCACTAACTAATGCTCTCGGATCACATCTTAGCTAGCTTCTGTAAACACAATGTCACTGAAAAAGAATCTGCACGGAACTTTTTCTTATTACTAAAGGTTGATCATATCTGTATAGAAAGATCAAAACAGAAAGCTTAGTCGCGGAATTCATCCATGAAGCTCTTGTGGAACCCAGTCAGACTATCAACAATAGCTGGAATCTTATCCTCTTGAGGAAGTATAGTGCATCTGAAATGCCATGTTCCGGGTACCTACATAAAACCCAAAACAAACAGACAACAACAATAAACAGTCAGTGAGCTTTAAGTTCAGTTCTCGGGAGATAAAAGCTTTTTCTTTTTCAAACCTGTCTAAAGCCAGAACCAGGGACTACAACTACTCCAGTAGCTTTTAGAAGGCGTTTGCAGTAGAATGCATCTGGTGCTGAATTTTCAGCCTCTGCAGCTGCAATAGCTTTCTGTGGAAGGCTAAGGCGAGGAAACAGATACATAGCTCCTTCTGCTCTATTGCATGTAACACCCTCCAGCTTGTTCAGAGCCTCTTCAAGAGTCTGCACGGTTGGATTTTATTCACATTTAGAACAGTAAGATCTAATCTTGTCAAGTCCTATTTCCCTATAAGATGGCTAACCTTTGCACGTGTTGCTAATGACGAGAGAATTCCATCCTTCTCTGCTATGTATGACTCATAGGAGTCATCACCCGGCTGATTAAATATCATAAAAGCTTTTAGATTCAATTATCGGCGTACAAGCTCGAGCCAATTGGGATGAGAAAGCAGTATAGATGTTTTTATACCTTGGGTGGGTTCATGACGAGGCTAGCAAGAATTTGACCAGAGATGTTGGAACAAAGATTCACAGAAGCAACTTTGTATATCTGCTCTCTTACATCAGAAGTGAATCCGGTCACCTCCATGTAGCCACCTCTCTTTCCACACTCTCCATAGTACCCTGATGAAACCAAGGAATCCATCCAGTTTTGAGACTAATTTCAATTGCAAAAATCAGAAGCTTATCAATTGACTAAGAGATTTGGTCTTTTTAAAACCTTTGGAGATGGATTGGAATGAGACTAAAGCAATATCCTTCTCTCCATATCCCATAGACCGGGCTACTTTCTTGAAGGAATGGAATTTTTTGTCAGGGACATAGATATTCTCTTGATAAACCTCGTCCGCCAAAAGAACTAATCCCTCTTTTTTGCAGAAATCAACAACGTCACGCTGGTTTTCTTCTGCAAGAACCTACCAGAACATATAATAGGTTAATTTTTAAACTCAACTGTGAAATTAGCAAAATGGTATAGAATGGTTATTTCTAGTCTCAAAGATCAATTTACCTGCCCTGTTGGGTTTCCAGGGTTAATGACAGCCAAAGCTCTTACGGTGATACCCTTTGACCTAGCATCTTCAAGTTGCTTCTTCAGCTCAGATATTTCAAGACCCCAGCCTGATGCTTCATCTAGGTAGTATGGAACCTACCAGAAGAAGATAACAACAATCAGAATAACGACAGGAGAAGCTCGGAAGCAGATTCCTTTCCACAAGCATGTGCCAAAATGAAATTATCATAAGTCAGACATAACAAACATACCAGAGTTCCACCGTGAAGGGCAATTGAAGCTGAATACAATGGGTACTGAGGAATAGGGCAAAGGATTCCATCTTTCTCTGAAGTTATGAGAAGTTGCATCATCATATGAACCTAGAACGAGAGGATCATGTTTGTTATCTTCATAACAACATGTTCTAATTTTTATAAGTTAAGAAAAGTTTAATGGTCGTTACCCCTGGGCTTGCACCATCTGTCATGAAAATATCATTAGGATCAGCAGGGAAACCATCACGGGCTTCAATTCCAGCAGCAATTGCATCACGTAATCCCTTGATACCCTGAGGCAGAACAGAATATTCAGAGAGGAATTCATTTATTGAGAAGAAAGACGTGCTATCATGAATCACACTGCCACAAACCTGGCTGTGGCTGTAAGCACCCGTAGCTTTCCCGGGAATTTGATCCAGAATCTTCCAAGCACGCTCAATTGAATCGGAACTGATAAAGTTGCAAAATTCAATGTTAAAACAATCTTACAACACAGAACCAAAACAACTCAGAAGCTGAGTTCTAGTGAGATAAAACATATAAACCACCTCTAGTACCTGAACAAACCGTGTGTTGCACTCTCGTCCAACAGAGCTGTGTGGGAACACAAAGCAAGAACCTGAGACACAGATGTTATAAGTTAACCCATCACTTATGGAACAAACCAGCACCATAAAGTTCACTTAATTACCTCTCTGAAAAATGTTATTGGCTGCTGACCAAGAGATTGAGGATTCCCGATATTACAGTAGATAATCTGCCAAAAGGTGAGAAAACTTGTAAGCCTCACTCAGATAAGTAAGTTTGACAACATGCAAAGGTCTAAACAGATTACAACGTACCTCATCAAAGGGATAAGCATCCTTATTAGCCTTCAAATCATCTTGCAATTTCTGTGAGACGAAAGCAGAAATCAAAATGAGCAAAGCAGTATCCAATTTAGAAAAATAAAATCTAATATAAAGCTACTTACCTGAGCAATGTTGACAATTTCTCCACGGACGGCATATTCACATTTGAGAACCTAAGGTCCCCCAAAAAACCAGATTATTAGAGTACAAAAACCAAACAATGGTTTCAAGACATTAGTCACTAGAGCTAGATTCAGATGCAAAACTGTTCTCTAACAAGAAAGCTAAGTAATTAGAAACTAAGAGCTAATCATTTCAACAAATCAAGTTAAAAGGAAGCATCAAACTATCATTTAATAATCAGATGGATCGAATCAATAAAGAACACATGAATCCAAAAAGAAGAAACAAACATTTCAATATCCGCAAAAAGCACAAGAACAAAAAGGATCCCAAACGTCCCAGTTTTATAAGAATAAAAACACAAAAGGATGAGAAAACAAAAACAAATAAATCCATCAAGGATTGATGGTCGAGATGCGAAAACATATAATGAATAAATTCGATTTAAGTGGTACCCAAAAAGAGAGATTGTTAAAACAACATAAACCTTAATACACCTTAGATCACGTACAGAACAATCTCAAAGAAATTAAACAAAGCTCTTCGCTTCACCAAATAGTGAATCAACATTTTTATTCCAGTATACCAACAAGATCAAAACGGACCAACGAAGCCTAAGATCAATAGAGAAAAGTAAAACCCATAATGCAAAGTCAAAAACAAACATCAATTCCAAAAAGTTAAACTATTGATAGAGCAAGAGAACAGCGAGAAAAAAAACAAGGAAAAGAAGAAGAAAAGCCCACCTTAGGATTGATGGAGTCAAGAGTAACGGGAAGAGAGGAAGAAGAATCAGAAGCAGACATATCGGAAGAAGAAGAGAAGAAACGCGACGAATAGAGAGGAGGAGAATCGGAAGGAGAAGAAAAAGGAGAGAGAAAGCGAAGGTTTTTGTGATGATGAGGAGGATGACGACGAGACTGATCTATGAGATTTTTGGCTTGGCCAATCACGAATCTCCGCATCTGCGATGTGTGATCAGGGAATTATATAAACTTGCTTGGTGCACAAATCTAAATAACTCAAAAAGACGAAAGTTCCCTATTTCTATGGTTTTTCTCTTTCTCTCCAATTCACACTGATTTGGACATTTCCTTTGGTCGTCCACCGATTTGGAATTTTCGGAATTTGCCTTTTTATTCAATGGATTTCGTTAAACCCTTTTCAAAGAATATTTATTTACTTCCTTTTTCCTTTTTTATGTACTTTCTTTATTTCAATTTTGTCAAAAAAAATATCAAACAATAGTAAATAAAATATCAAACAACAGTCATAAAATATCAATGGTCACAAAAAAAATCTGAAGACTGAAAAGTATTGAAATTATCTGTAATCTCAATTTTTAAAGTCGTTTACGATGAATTGTTGTTAGTCGTAAAAAAATACTGATTTTTTTTGTTAATTTGAATGGTCTAATCTACTGTTAATGAACAATTAATTCAACATAGAAAAAAAACTTCTGGAACGTGGTTTCAGACAGAACCATGTGTTTTATTGTACTCAGTCGGCGGCTAAAACGCTCTTAAAAATGGACAAATCTCATTAATTTAAAATATGTTCTAGGCCGTCATGGGCCTACTTACGGTCTAGGATTTCCTTCGGCCCAACCAGTTCGTAACCAAAATCCATCATCCCTATTATTAACCAGCAAAACGTATCACAGAATCTTCCTCAACCCCTGAAGTAGACTTCTTCTACTTGCAATGTTAGCTTTCCTCGTTTTTCGTTTTAATCAGTCGATTTCAATGGCTGTGAGCGATCTTTCTGGTGAAACGCCACATGGAAATGATTTGTTTTTATGTCTTGTTTTTTTATTTGAAAAGATTTTAGGTATTCGGTACCTCTGTGTTACTTGGCTTGAACAAGCCATATCATCACTGTCACTGTACTTCATATGCTCTGTCTTAATGAACATGAAGCATCTCTCTGTATTATCAATCTTGAGAGGGAGAAAGTAAATGATTAGCACATGTTAGTCTGGAAAGATAAGTATTACTTTTTAGTTTGTTTGATTTTTGAGGTTTAGTATTGTTTTCTTTGTAGGATTTAGCTAGGGCTTTACATAGTTGGTAAGACTTTACAGATGATTTGCTAATGACTCTTTTCTCAAAATCATGAGTCAGCTCATTTCTCAAAACCAGACATTTATTCTGTTCATGATAATGAGATGCCACTTTGTTTCTTTTGGTCTAGAAGTCTTTGAAACAATCTGTATCAGCGATACAGGGATGTTATAGAAACTTATGTCCCAAAGGGAGTTTAGTGTTCATAACTTCCGTTGAATTACTGTGATTACTTCTATCAAGTTGATGTGCAACAAGAAATTCATATTGCTGCTATGCAGTGAGAAGTAACCAGTGGTAATCAAGAAAGGCAGACAAAATGTCGGCATATTATGAGTTTTGTTTTGCATTTGGTTCAAGTTATGTCAAATATCCCTTAGCCGATCTGAGGATGCATTTGTAGCTTAAGAACCAAAGAACACATAGAGAGAGTTTGGTCACTGCATACCCCCAAAGAAGAAAAGGAAAACACAAAGACTCATTGAGTTGAGAACTTGAAGGTTAGACAATACTAGTAAGACGTTGTAAAGTTTCCACATTTTTAATCAAAATTCAATGCAGCAAAGCTAAAAGATGAGTTTATATATTTCAGGTAGATTACAGCATTGAGAAACACATGCCTAGGTACCTATTCTAAAAAAAAAAAAAAAAAAGAAAAAAAAACAGAAGACGATCTAAGATCAAAAAAGAAAAAGAACTGAAACTTAAGGTTTGCTTGATGCTGTGCCCTGCTGTTTCCTACTTCCTTCAACATCTATTGGTGGATTACACCTGATAAAGACAAAAACACGCTCTTGGTGTCAATTACACCTAAAACTCATCTTTGAGGATACATAAACGAAAATCAAAACTATATAATGTCTCATTTCTTCTTTACTTGTTCTGTATAGGGTTTGAACCACTCCTTGGGATTCTTCGGAAGCTATCTTTTTCTCCTTTAAGTGGCTTTTTCTTCATCTCCTTGCTTATCTGCAGGTCTCTCACAGCTTGACCAGAATGTTTCATCGTTAACAGAAAACGTCCCTCTACACTATACTTGCTGCTAAAGAAAGCTACAAGTAACAGAAGTAGAGCCATTGAACAATATCTCTTCATTCTCTTGTAATTTCGTTAATTGGGACTCTTGAACGCTTTTAACTTGTGCTTGTTCTGTTATGTTCTTTGTGAATTGTAACTGAGAAAATCTTTGATAAAGATGTGAGAAAGAGAGAGATGAAGAGAGACTAGAGGCTTCTACTTTATAATATAAGATTTACGGTGTTTGAACACATAGTTATTGGGATCTGATCACGTGATCGTACTTTGACTGCTGCTATTTAGATACTTATCTTAATCTTAATCATTTCCTCTGCATCAACATTAAAACGATGATACAATATGATATGTAGAGACAAAGATCCACATATACACATTACCTAACCTCATGTAACTGCTTTGAAACTTAAGAGATGGTGGTCATGTGATTAGAGCACGTGATTTTCTGCCTACTGTTATTGGGGAACTCAAAAGAGGCTGAAACTTAACTTTGTTGAATTTTATATTTGTAAAAGACACAACTTTGGAATTTGGTGGTATTAGTGTAAGTCCAATTTCAGAAAAGAAATATATATTGTAGGTAAACAGCTGTTTTGTCTCTCTACTAATAACTATACAACATTGTTTTCTTCTTATGAGGAGTAAATAAAAATTGATTCTAAGAACCGGTACAGATTCTTGATGAGTAGATCCTCAAGTGGAGAATTAAAAAAATAGAGAAAAGTGCACTACTGTACTCAATTTTGATTTTGTATTTTTTTATAAGGAAATATGAAACAATAATGTTTCTAAAATAATCTTAGGTTATTAAATAAGTAATCCTCAATTAGAAAGGGGTTTACTAAGTCAAAAAGGAGGTTTATCGTGTGGAGAGTTGTGTGGATGAGAAATAAAGAACCGGAATTATTATACAATACCGGCCAAACTCGTGGGATAAATTGTTGAAATTAGCTCGGTTTAGCTAAACCAGTACAAGTTAGGCTTTTCTCTCTCTACGCGACGAGAAAGAGAAAGTGATTATCAAGAAACCCCAGAGCGAAAATCTTTCTCGACAAAATTCGATTCAGGTACTGAATTTCTGTCATACTTTTTCTTGGATCTGTTTTTTGTACTTAGAAATTTCTTCCTTGCATTTCCTTTTGATGTGATCTTTTTCGATTTTGCGTTTCTGGGTAAGAGCGAAGCTTGAATTGCAATTGGAATCTCGATCAAACTGAGGCTTTTCTTTGCTACGGCTTGATTTTTTTTTTTAATATATTTTTCTAATAAATTGGGAGGAATTCTTTGGTTTCTTAGATATTGATTGAAGATAATTGCAGTTGGTTCGAGTTTGTTTTGCTTATCGTTGTTGTTATTTCTCAGTCGAATCGAAAAAGTTTCTAGGTTGAGATATTTTCTTGGAAATATCAGATCAATTCTTTCCAATTTAGCTGCAACCAGTCGAATTTCCCTTGCTTCTAATTAGTTTCCAGAAATTTGGGTGAAAGAACTTCCCTAAGCTCATGAATTTGGGTATTCTTATTAGAAGATGTCTCTGGTTATCATGAATTTTCACAGCTTCAGTTGCCTGATATGAAGTTCATATATGGAATTCAAACATCTAAGGGTATGAATGTTTTCCTAGGTTTTAGAAACCTTACCAATTTCATGTAATTTCTGTCCGAGGTTGAGGTAACCGTTGATGCCACATTGGCCTACAGGGAATGCTTTTCTGTCCTAATTGATATGACTGAGGAATTTTTATGTGGATTTCTATATCTCGTTTTGTTGATTATTTCGAATGGGTTTAACAATTAACAGCAGCTGCAGTTATTTACTTAGTCCATAGCACCTAGATGGCAGAAAAGGCCTGTATTAAACGCCTTCAAAAGGAATATAGAGCACTTTGCAAGGTACAGTCTCTTCTTATGTAATTACTACCTTTTTTTTTTTGGAATGTTCAAATGATGCTGTATTTGTATGTGAATGTATATTTGGTTTTTGGTCTAGCATAAGTTTCATATTTTCTTTTGTTTCTTTGGGAGTATTTATTATATCTTCTGTTTGGGACTTTAGGAACCAGTCTCCCATGTTGTTGCTCGTCCTTCTCCAAATGACATTCTCGAGTGGCGTAAGCCTTTCCTATCTTTTTTTTTTCTTTTTTTTCTGGCTAAACCGTAATTCTATTGCAAGCCTTTATGTGAAGATCTTAAGACGAGGTATATCCTTGGGAATACATAATAAAGTATGAAACAATGGATAACTATGAAGAGTGTAAAAAGAACAAATTTTATATTTAGCAATTACCTTGTTAAAATTATGAAGGCTTTATATATGCTTTAAGAGTAACATTAGAGGTTTGCCTTATATTGTTCTCAAGTGTGCAAAACTGTTATTAGTGTTACTGTTAGCCTGATAGCAGTTAGGGAGTTTCAGATTTTCTAGTATTCCTGCCTTTAGTATGTAAATAATGGTAGCTTGATCTATTTTTAACAAAGAGTTAAACTATTGTCATTAATCTTACAGATTATGTGCTCGAAGGTAGTGATGGAACACCGTTTGCAGGTGAAATCTCCTTTCTGATGTTCCTTGTTAGTGTTGTCTTGGGCTTAGCAGGATCCTTTGTTTTTTATGCTAAAAGTTTGCTTAACAGGTGGGTTCTACTATGGAAAGATCAAGTTCCCTCCAGAGTATCCTTACAAGCCACCCGGAATAACGTATGCTTCTATGTTCATTTAAAATTGAGTCTCAACATTACTAACTCAGTTGTTAGTCCAGTTTCCAATGGATCAATTCTTCTTCTTTTTTTTTTTGCCTCAGAATGACTACACCAAATGGTCGATTTATGACACAAAAGAAAATCTGTTTGTCTATGAGTGATTGTAAGACAATCTGCACTTTCTATTCAAATTTTCCGTATTATTTGTCCAATATCTGAATAGTTTACTTGGCAATTACAGTTCATCCAGAAAGCTGGAATCCGATGTGGTCTGTGTCAAGGTATAGTTTCTCCCCCTTTGGTTACAATTTGATATTTATAATGTTACACAAACTTTTGGAAGATGACGATCCATATACTTATTTGTAAGCAATTTCTTTCCATGAATGCAGCATACTTACAGGGCTTCTCTCATTTATGGTAAGTAAATTGTAGGTTCCACCGGTTTATGGATATATTGCTTGATAATCTCATATTTATATTGTAATGGTTCGTTAGCATAGATTTGATTGTTTAACATGGCAATATTTTTTGTGGCTGTTCTTAAGCTTTCTCGAAACATTATTCTTGTGGCGCAGATGGATAACAGTCCAACAACTGGAAGTGTGAATACTACTGTAGCTGAGAAACAACGATTGGCCAAGTCATCTCTCGCTTTCAATTGTAAAACGTAAGATTATCCCAGCATCAAAATTGATCAAATTGTGGATTCATTTAGAAGCTAACTTTAGCTATATGTTTTTAGGGTAGTTATAAAAGCTGATTAGATAACCGATATTAAGAGTGATAGCTGAGACCTGAGCTTTACATATTTGGGGTTTTCACCTGATTCGGATATTCTTATTCGTTACAGCCCAGCATTCCGGAAGTTATTTCCAGAGTACGTAGACAAGTACAACCAGCAGCAACTAGATGAGCAAGCTGCCACACAACTGACAACACCAACAACATCAGAGTCTCCTCAAAAAAGCAATACTAAAGCCGAGTCAGAGAAAACGATTGAACCAACAAAGGAAGACTCAGACGGTGGCTTAAAGGAGAGGAAAAAGAACAAGAAACATGGATTGCCGGCCTGGATAATACTGTTGCTAGTGTCGGTTTTTGGTGTAGTAATGGCATTGCCTTTACTTCAACTTTAATTTCCATGGAACAAAACCCGACCTGGATAGACTCTTCCGGTAAAAACTGTCCTCTCTCTCTTAAGTATCAAGAGTAATCTCATTTTGTCATGTCTCTTCTAAAGTTATTTAGCTCCTCATGGTTTGTGCTTCTAAAAGCAAAAACATAAGTTTGGTTTCACATTTATATACATATTGTAGCTTTGTTGGAACTCTTTTGTATAGTATATTAATTGAGGGTAATGATTTTGCATTCGATAAACGAACCCTTATGGTTTTCAATTTTACTCCTGCTAGAGATAGCAGGTTGATTCGTCAATCATATACAGTTTCTGCGACCGATCTTCCAATATCTTTGCAGAAACTTGACAAAAGAAGTCTACTGAAATAAAGAGTTAGGAAAGAAGAAAACACTACACTGCCATCTTCAGACATGTTCAATCACCTTATGTTTAATCACAATCTACATGAAAAGGGCTGGGTTGAAATTGATAATATGATAAGTGAAGGGGGCAATTTTGGATCTAATAATAATCTAAGGATTTGTTTAAAAGTTAGTTCCCATAATTTTCCCTCTCTTCCAAGAAATATGTAACACATCTTTCATTCTCTTCCGAGCAAAAAAACAATAAAACAGTTGAGAGAGAGAGAGCGTAAGTGCGTAACAATGGCGGACGATAATGAAGACGAGAAGAATATACCTCTAATTCCTTTAGACGACGATAACATTGCGATGTTCAAAACCTACGTATGTAATTTCTTCTTCCCTACGGCATCGTTGTTCTTGATCACTAACTTTGCTGCTTCTACGCATCGAAGTTTCAGAAATATAATACAGTTTATTCTTACTTCAATCTCAAATCTTCTGTTATTTGCTTATTATCTTTTTGCTTGCTCCATTCTTACGATTTTCCCCAAGAAGCAACTATAACTTTTTTCTTTTTTTGTTTAAGTAATTGTTGATTTCGTCATTTTTGTGTTGCATAAATACTTCAGGCATTTGGGCCTTATGATGCTGCTATAAGGAAAGTGGAAAATGAGATAAAAGAACTCGCGAAGAAGTTAGAAGATACAAGCGGTGCGGTTTCTTTTCTGAAAATTATTTCATTCTTGTGAAAGAAGTAATCTCTTTTTTAATGCATTCACTGGTTGATCAGTGGTCGAAGAATGTGACATGGGTTTGGCTCCACGAAGCCAGTGGAATCTTAACACTGATTTGAAAAGGATGCGTGAAGAAGAGGTTCTAATGGTATGTGATATCACTTACTCAAGCAGGCTCCTCAATATCTAGAAATGTGATAGATTTACAAGGTTCTTGATCGTATTTCGCCATTTAGATGTGCACATGCAAGACTATACTAAATCCAGACTTTGAAGATGTTAAATATGTCGTCAAGTCAGAAGAAAAAGGGTGGGAACTATGTGTGAGTAGCAGTCTCTGTCCGACCGATGTAGAAGAAGCATGCGTGTGGGGTTAGTTTTTTGGTTTCCTCTACAACAGAGAACCTTTCTCATTCTGGTTATTGAACATTTAAAAACTAATTACTGGTCGATTACAGAATCAATTACAAGGCTCAAATAGTGTTGGCACTGCCTCCAAGTATTGATTACAAAATCAGAATGCTTACTGTGGAAGATATACCAGATGTGACATACAATGATGTGGGTGGATGCAAAGAGCAGATCAAACAGATTCGAGAAGTAAGCAAGTTCAATGTATGTTTTGTTACCTACTGAAGCATTTATTCTCTGCATCTAACAGCCATTGCTTTCAGGTTGTTGAGTGGCCAATGCTTCATCCTGAGAAGTTTATAAAACTGGGACTGGATCCTCCAAGGGGTGTGCTTTGTTATGGTCCTCCTGGAACCGGTAAAACTCTCTTGGCTAGAGCCGTGGCTAACAGCACTGCAGCTACTTTCATTCGGGTTATAGGGACTGATCTTATTCAGAAAAATTCTGGTGAGGGAGCTTTGATGGTTCGTAGAATTTTTCAGGTAATTCATTTGTTGTTCATATCCTGAGATTGGTCTACTTTGTCAATGGCTCATCAATCATTCAATGACATCGCTTTCTTGTTTGTTTTCTGCAGATTGCACGTTCAAAAAGAGCTTGTATTATCTTCTTTGATGAAATTGATGCCATTGGAGGTGAAAGATTTGGTGTTGGTTCCTATGAAGACGGGGAGATCCAGCGAACTATGCTGGAGATTGTGAACCAACTGGATGGTTTTGATCCACGAGGGAATATCAAAGTACTTATGGCCACAAACAGGTCTTCTTCACATTAATCTTGACTTTCACAAATGCAGTCATTGCCTAGTTCCTAACCCTGATTTAACAGGCCTGACTCTCTAGATCCAGCTTTGGTGCGTCCTGTACGGTTAGATCGTAAGATAGAGTTTGGTCTTCCAGACTTAAAAGGCAGGATACATATATTCAAAATCTATACAAGATCAATGAACTGTGATAAGCATATTCGTTATGAGCTGTTTGCTCGTCTTTGTCCAAATACCTCAGGCACGATTCTTTCTTTTTTTCACTCTCCTCCTAAGTTCTAGAGATGTCGTCACTGAATTTATTTGGTATAAACGTCTCAGGAGCTGATATCAGAAGCGTATGTACAGAAGCTGGAATGTTTGCTATTCGAGCTCGAAGAAAGACAGTGACCAAGAAAGAGTTTCTGGATGCAGTAACCAAAGTGGTGAAAAATAATCTAAAGTTTAGTCCAACATCTACATATATGGTCTACAATTGAGCTCAACCGCAGATTAGGTGCAATTTATGCTGTCACTAGAAAACTACACTACCTTAAAGACTACAGATCATATGAATGCTCTAGGTTTTGTTGTTACATCACCAGGGAACCCAAGATTGTTCCATTCTTTATGTAGATTTGAGTTGTGGACAAAGTTTTTCTTTATATGGTATGAGCTGTACCAATCATCTTTGGGTCAATTTGCTTGAGCTTGATCACTGATTCTAAATGCCTTGACACCGAGTGTACCTCTACGAGCCTACCAGATGTAGTTATAGTCATGTTAATGGTTGTGGTAGTATGTGAATTGAAAGAGAAAACTTAAAAATAGACAAAAGAATAACCTAGCGATTTCTGCACGCCTCCTAGTTTGTTCAGCGATCCAAGAAGCGCGAGAATGGCTTCCACTGAGTTCTTCTGCAGAACGACTTCTCTGAGAGATGGTTACATTGGCCGTTCTATCATCTTTCCCATAATCTTTTTTGTTAGTAAAAGCAGTCTGCAAGAAAAACCAATAACCTCGTCTTTAAGAATTGCAGAATATAAGTCTGAGACAGAGTAACAAGCAGAGAAGAAGACATGCTGCACCAACAACCTTACGGTCGAATACGAGATTCCAAGCTTCTCCACTCAATGCGTACTGAAATACAAACTTTATAATATCTAGAGGTATGTAAAATATCAGACTGTATAACCATATAACACCTGCCCATCCCCATCCAATACCCGTGATGTTAGCAAAGCTGATATTGGCATAGACAGCAATTATTGTAGCTACCTGTGTACATGAAATGGACAAGTCCAAATTGAAGATCTGCATAAGCTACATGACACTCTGTGTTGTAACAGTTGAAGGATGAAGAATTCTTACAAATTGAGCAATAAGGAAGGCTATAAACAGGAGACAACTGGGACGTTCAACAAATGACCAGCTTCGACTACGTGTTACGAATATGAGTGCTTGGCTTATGATGCTCACTTGGAGATACACAGCGGATGAGACTTGTTTACTGTTGTTGGCGATTGATTCAACATGGAAGTATTTCTGCAGCCATTAAAGATCCAGAGACTGGTCACTAATAATGCATTTTTTCCGGTAAGCAAACTTGAACTTACTTGACCAATAGAATGATACCTCGAAGAAGGAGGTGAAAACAATGATCCAGTAGAATAGGACAGTGACCAATGCTAGGTATGTTCCAATGACAATTCCAGTCGCAAATATTTGGTTGAGCTTCCAACTCTCTGGTGTAGGAGATGGCCTAACTCTATCTTTAGCTATAGTCATGATGGTACCTGATGCGTAAGAGATAAACAATGGCACTTGAAAGTGTTAAGCATAGGTTTCTTTTACATCAACATAAAGCTATTTAGAGGTTTAAAAGATTACCATCATTAAGTATTGCTATTATTAGAACCATGAAAGGTGGAAAGTCGTATTCCCATATCAACGCTAAAAGTGTAAAACCAAGCTGCATGTAACAATGATAACAAGAGAAAGATCAAGTAGATGGTCCGTAACTAGCATGAGTTAGATCATGTATCACGGAGCTCCTTACCACTATGCGTATGGTGATAGAGACTGCATATACCTGCAAATTCGTGCTCATTAGTCAGTATATATTCAATGATAAACATAACTGATTTGAGAATTTCATCAAACTTCTTTACTTAACTGTGTAGTTTCTCATCCGCTGGAAAATGGCTCTGCTGGTCAAGACAGCACTGATAATTACACTTAAGCCAGGGTCAGTTAGTACTATGTCAGCAGAGCTTCTTGCGGCATCTGTTGCATCCGCCACAGCTATTCCGATGTCAGCTTTTTTGAGAGCAGGAGCATCATTCACACCATCTCCAGTCATTCCAACCACATGCTTCATTTCTTGTAAAATCTTCACAATCTCATACTTGTGTTCTGTAACATGAGAGACAAAAAAAAAAACAATTGGAATTAGTTGTGAGAGCACATCTGAAACCTCATAGATATTAGGGTTGTATTGTTATTATGACCAGGGAATACTCCTGCAAATCCATCTGCCATTTCAATTAGCTCATCCAGTGGAATAGCTTCATGCTCATCATTGTTGTGGCCTAGCAAAGAAGAAGAAGCATACATGTTGGTTCCCATTCCAAGACGTCTACCTGTCTCCTTTGCAATCGCCAACTGATCACCTACATTTTAACTTATCATCAGCCTTTCATTTATATTTTGTGAGTGTTTCTTTGTGGCCCCAATCCTACCAAGCTCTAGGGTAAGTATTCATGAGATAATCTTCAGCTATATTTCTTAAGGTTTAGACTTACCGGTGATCATCTTAACGCAAACTCCAAGGTTAAGAGCTCTAAGAATGGTTTCAGCGCTATCATGTCTTGGAGGATCAAACAGTGGCAGCAGACCACAGAACATCCATGGTCCTCCAGGACTAATGCTACTTTTCTCTGGGATTTCCTAGAAACAATTCTTTCTATGTTCATAATGATGCAGTGAATTAAAGTAACTACTGTCATTTATAAGGTGCTACGTCAAGAACCAAATCAAGAGAGAAAGGGAGAGGACAAAGGTGTTACCTGATAAGCAACCGCAAGAGACCTCAACCCTTTTTCTGCAAATCTATTGATAATGGCATAAACTCTTTGTGCAATCTCATTTTTCTGTTGACACAAGCTTAGAACCTATGACATAGTACAGTTTAGTACTGACACAGCCAAAAATTTGTTACACTTATAATCAGTTTGGTGGTGCCAGTAATAGTGTAATAGTTTGCTACCTGTTCTGGAGCTCCTTTGGTTGCGCGATACCATCTTCCATCAGAATCAATATATGTTATTGCGGTACGTTTGTCCACGGGATTAAATGGCAGGAAATGAATTTCTCTAATGTTTGCACGTGCCTACAGAAAAATAACCTTAGTGTGAGAAAAATTTTGTAAGGAGGCGACATAGTCTTAAATGAGAGTTTATGTAGGAGAAAACAACTCTACCTCTTTAGGATCAGCAAGCATACTAACAATAGCTGCATCTATAGCATCCTGGTTTTCTAGTCGTGAAGCTCGGCTTGCAAGCAACAAAATTGTGTCCTTGTCCATGTACTCTGGAAAAACCTGTGGAGATGGAATTGCACATGATAAACACCTTTGGAAACTGTATTCTTTGAACTTAAAATGCAAGTCATACCTCAATAAGATTTTTATCGACTGTAAGACTGTTCAACGTAAGGGTTCCAGTTTTGTCACAACAGAGTACATCCATCCCTGCCATTTCCTCTATTGCAGTCATCCTCTTTGTAATGGCACCCTTTTAGAACAAAAATTAGTGTTTCAAACGTAAACAAATAAGAATTCCTTATGCATTCAGCAGCTTAAAAGTAGGATTTTTCTTCGACCAAAAAAAAAAAGTAAGATTTTTCTCAATTCAGCTGTTATAGTTAGATAGCAAAGATAGAATGACAGGGATTTGTACCTGCTCAGATAGTCGATAAGATCCAATGGCAAGTGTGATAGAGAGTACAGTAGGCATGGCAATGGGTATGCCTCCAATCAGTAGTACAAGAAGGTTATTGATACCATTTCTGTAGGAGCGATGTTGTATAGGGAACATGACAAGTATTTCAAGAACAATTCCAACAGCAATAGAGCAAATGCAGAAATTTCCAATTGATGTCAGAACCTAGAAGAAGACATGTTAAAGAAAGCTGTCATGTTCTCGCAAGTTTCAGACTGTAAACTTTACCGGTTCCCAAATTTACATCTTCACCAATCAGATAATATCAACCAAAAGGGGGAAAAACGACATTAACCTGCTGAAAATGTCCAGTTACATCTGTACAGTCCACCAAACGCACTGTTTTTCCAAAAAAAGTGCTCCCTCCAGTTGCGATCACAACAGCTTCTATTTCGCCTTGTTTACAAGTGGAACCAGAAAAGACTTGCTCACCCTTCTTCTTGGTCACAGGTAGTGATTCTCCGGTTAGCACGGACTGCGGGGGTAAATATTTTAACTATTGTGCCAGAGACAATCTTTATATTACACTTCAAAGAAGAGAGATGAACAAAGGTGCTAGATATTCTGGATGTACCTGATCAATCTTCAAGGGGTCTCCTTCAAGAAGGCGAACATCTGCAGGGATGATATCCCCAAGCTTTATGCTAATTATATCACCAGGTACCAAGATAGACGCTTCGTTCTCTTGCCACTGTCCATCTCTAAGAACCTATAATTAAGAAAATCAATAATACAAACTGATATGGGAAACAATTGTTCAGATAGCTTTCTAGTGCTGGCTCATTGGAATCAAAATTCATAGTGAGAAGAACCAGACTCTTGTTTTCAGAGCTAAGCAAGCCATAAGAGCTTCAGCAGCATCCCCAGCTCTATTTTCTTCAAGGAAGCTGATTGTTGCATTGATCAGTAAAAGGCAAATGATTCCAACAAAGTCTTCCCAGTCAGGACCCTGTTTCTGCAATAACATCTTGACCATAAGTTTCAAGGTGTATCTTTATAAGGTAGGGAAGAGAGACTATTTCACAAACACTCACGGAAGAAAAAATGGATGAAAAACTGTGATTGTCTTACTTGGCTATAAGCGAGGGTGAGGGCCATCAGTGCTGCAGCTTCCATAACCCATGACAAAGGATTCCACATAAAACCAAGGAATTTCAGAAATTTGCTCTCCTGTATCATTGTTTGTAATGGAATTAGCACAACACTATGGAAATAATTGGCAGTAACAACACTATCTATGAAGACACAATATGTCTTATTTGTTATATTACCCGTTTCTCTTCAAGTCTGTTAGGACCAAATATCTTCAATCTTTCTTCAGCATCTTCAGATAAAAGCCCCTGCGGCGATGTCCTTAGGTATTCAAAAACCTCCTCCAATGGCAATACACCCTGTATGCTGAAGCGTCAGAACCAATTTTGCCACTAAAGCATCCAAGAGATTTGAATAATACCAAAGAAGCCACAGAACCATTTACCAAGTCAATCCCTTCTCTGTTGAAAGTATCAGATTCCAGCAATGGCTTGTACAAATCCTCAGCCATGCTTACAGCTTCAAAAGCCACTGTCTAGCTTTAATATCTTTGCTCCTAAATTTGATCCAAACTATGGAACTTGTGATCAAAAAAGACAAAAATCATCCTAAATTATTTGATGATCTTAAGTTAAACAGAGCGACTGTCCATCAGAGAATCAGATTGCAGATATTCTGAAAATCCATTGAACTTGGAGTAGCTTAAAGGAAGATTTGTTAGGAAAACAGCAAAACACAGATAGAAACGCAGAAGAGGGAACAAAACAGGAACTCGCACGAATGAAGTAATGCAAAAGTGCGCGTAATACGTATACCTTGTGCTACATGCCTCGGCACAGGACTATGGAAGAGGCTAATTATTTCAAAAACTGAGAGAATCTCGGCCGAATCAAATTAGAAGGTCTTATCAACCAGAACTGCTTTTAAAATTTTGAAATCAAGAGATTTTACAAATTAGAAGGTCTTATTGTTGAGGTTTCGTGCATCAACAAGTAGATTAAGGGACGCTTTGTTAGGAAAATTTATTTGTTACAAGTAGTGGAGTTTGTTCATAGAGGTTAGATGGAACGAACGAAACGAATTATTGTAACGAAAGCAAAACAAGTGCTGGAGAGAGCTACACAGAACTCAAATACTAGGATACGAAATTGAGCTTACCTTGATCATACACGAAGCCACACTGATCTCGTGGTCTTGGAGAGGAATGATCAAGGAACAGAAGCTAAAACAGGAAGCTTTTACAAAGAAGTCCAAGGTTAATGATAATGAAAACGAAACCACCATTCTATGGCTGACCAGTTGATGGAATTTCCTACAAGTAGCAATTGGTATCGCCATTAATGGAAGTCTCAAGAGTTTTGGGAACAGTAGATGAGAAAAGACTGAGAGGAAGCATTAAGGAAAAAAAATGCCGTTGATCTCATTTCTCCACCTAACGGTCACATTTATTTGGGCCTAGACCCTTGCTTTATTATTTACATGGGTCGTAATTAAGCAAAACATAAATTTGTTGAACATCATCATTCACTTGATGTAATGACAATAGCTTACACTGCAATAATCAATTGAAGAGAAAAAAAAGTCTGGAGCGGCCAGAAAAATGTAAGAAGACGCCGTGAGTTTCCTCTCCGGCTGAACATTGATTTAAAAAAAAAAAAAAAAACTATTCAGTGGCTGTAGCTAAAAACCCTAATTCGTTAAGAGGAGAAAGAAGCCCATAGGCCGAAATGAGACCCACTAAACGAATCAGAGAGATCGACGAAAAATATTTATTATGAAGTAAAATTATTAGTAAACGTCGTGATCTATGTATGATCGCAGGAGCATTGTGGCGCAGAGGCGAATTATACAGAGACGAGCATGTTGTTGCTTCATTAAAGTAGAGCATTTGGCAGTGAAGCTTTTCCGGATTTTGCGATTAGGATTCTTCTTTTTCAAAAATCCAGCCATGTTGGGATTTGATTGCTTTTCGAATGTTGCAGAACTGATGAATCATCGTTCTATATATAATACAAATTTCGGTTCTCAGAAAGCCAATTTATTATCGATTTTCTCAAAAAATTGGATTTGAAGGAAGCTTGTTTGCCTGAATTTGGTCTTGTTTTAGTTTCCACAAAAATTAGGGATTTTGTGCATTGGGATAATCTCGCCGTACAAGGATGGAGTAGTAACACAGTTTCTCAATTCTATTATTTCGATTGAGGAAATTTTGTTAACTTTGGTTTCACGTTTTGTCTTTTTATCGTTTCTTGTGTTGTTTCTATTTTTTAACTGAAGTAAGCTTTGATTATGTTCAATGTATGTCAACGACTATATCATAGCGAAGAAGTTTCTAGGAAGATACGTTTACGGATTTTCTCTAAATCATAACTATATCCCCTTAGATTATTACACACGTAATTTGCTAATCAATCATATTCCGTTTTTGCAGATAACGAAAGATCTTCGTTGCTATCTAGTTCCTGGACTCTGTTTTGTTCTATTGCAAAATAGTTAAAACATGTTCTGCAATGTTTCTGAACAATTTGTTGGTATATATGTAATAACTAATACCTGCAGATATCAATAGAGGCTCAACAATTCTATACTTACACTCTATGCCGAACCTAACTGAACCAGAATTACTTCGTAACTCCAAAAACCCGGATTCGTTATAGTTCCTCCTGTAATATGCCAACCGCCCCACGAATTGGTTATTCCTTCAAGGTGATGCAACGAAGTCGATTTCTGCGCACTCAGCAAGAAATGTTCATATGAGAATCAGAAAGAGTGAACGATTGTTGGAAATTTTAGGGAATAGGGTGTGTGGAAACAGACAGACCTTTGGAGGAGCTGCTTTCTTTTAGAGGAGTTTCTGATGTAATGGATGAGGAGGAGAGGCTAATTGATTCCCGAGCTTCAATAATCATAGCGACAACTTCTCTCATGGTCGGTCTACTAGCTGGGGAGTTGCTAGTGCAGAACAGTGCAATCTTTAGGATAAGAGACATCTCATGAATCGTTCTCTTATCGTTTGTATTCACCCTCTCATCAAACATGTCAATGGTTGGAACCATGTTACGGATTGATCTTCTAATCCAGTTGACTAGATCCCCACCTTGCTCCAGCGGTTGAACAGGGGGCTTTCCTGTTATTAGCTCCAACAGCACAACTCCAAAGCTATAGATATCGCATTTCTCTGTCACTTTCATCGTGTAAGCATATTCTGAAACACAGCAAAATATATATCAATTATGTTTGGATAAGCGAATATGGGATACATAAACCTGTTTGGTGTTTTGCTCACCTGGAGCAATGTACCCGTAAGAGCCAGCAACAGCTGACATGGACTTTGAGTAAGAGAGATCAATCAACTTAGCCAGACCAAAGTCTCCAACATGTGCCTGAAATAGTTCATCAAGAAGAATGTTGTTCGATTTTATGTCGCGGTGAACTATTTGTGGTCTGCAATCATGATGGAGGTAACAAAGACCCTCTGCAGCACCAAGGGCAATCCTATACCGAGCATTCCAATCCAACAAGCTGGTTTTCTTACCTTTTTGAAGTTGTTCGCCAAGGCTTCCCTTCGCCATGTACTCATACAAGAGAAGATTTGAGTTCTGGTGACAGCAGAAACCATATAGCTTCACGATATTCCGGTGTCTTATCTTTCCAAGTGTTGATATCTCAGCTCTGAAGCTATTATCCGAACTAGCTCCTTCGCCACGAGAATTTAACTTTTTAACAGCTATTACTTCACCATCAGACATCTCAGCTTTGTAGACCGTTCCACATGCTCCTCTCCCTAAAACCACGTCTTCAGAGAAATTTCTGGTTGCATTCACAAGGCCTTGATATGTGAAACCTTCTTTAGGAAAATAGTAGCTGTCCATAACATCTGGTTTTGTTTCATCCTCGAGACCAACAAAAGCTGGTTCCCGCTGCTTTATTGCCCAACAGATACCAAGAAAAGTGATAAGAAAAACCGAGCCGATAACAATACAAGTGATTGTCAAGATCTTCTGCCTCTGTGAGCCAGCCATGAACCAACCGAGCTTCGAATCAGAATGTGGGACAAGTAATTGGCAATGGCTTCTCTGAGGGCTACACAAACCATGGTTTCCGGCAAAGTTTGATGAGTCCATCCGCTGGAAGACTGCTGTGTCTGGTACTATTCCTACCAATTTATTGTTTGAGATATTGCAGATGAGGAGGCTCATGAGATTCCCAATTGATGCAGGGATCTCACCTGAAAGCTTGTTGTCATTAAGGTAAAGTATCTCCAGCATTTGAAGATTTCCTAAACTATCTGGAATCGTGCCTGAAAGATTATTGTGACTGATGTTGAGAGAGATTTGCAGAGAGGTTAACTTTCCGAGCTCAACTGGTATGTTTTCAGACAAGAGATTGCCTCCTAGTTGTAACTCCATGAGCCGAGTAAGATCTCCAAAGCTATGAGGAATTACCCCGGTCAATCTGTTATCAGACAACCTCAAAATCTCTAGATTTACCAAGTGGCCAAGCTCTTCTGCTATGTATCCGGAAAACTTGTTGCCACTAAGGTCAAGCCTCTGGATAGTGACACAACTCCCCAACTCTTTAGGGATGTAACCAGTTAGTTGATTGGAAGAAATGTTGAAGCCAACAATCTTTGTGAGGTTCCCAATCTCATGAGGAATTTCACCAGTGAAATTGTTGTTAGATAGACGCAGTCTTTCTAAATTCTTCAGCATTCCCAGGTCTGCGGATATATTCCCTGTTAACCAGTTCTGGTGAAGCTCTAATGCAGAAAGGTTGTGAAGATTAAATAACTCAACTGGAAGGCTTCCTATTAGCCGGTTATCGCCTAACATTAGCTTTGTCAATGATTTGCAGATTTTCAGATCATGAGGAATGTTTCCTGATAACTTGTTTGAACCAAGACTCAGAAGTATCAGCTTCTGGAATCTGCAGAGGTGAGGAGGAATTAAACCAGAAAGCAAATTGGCAGATGTGTCAAGAACAGAAAAGTTGCTATAGAAACCGAGTAGAGGAGGGATCGTCCCTTCAAGCTGGTTGTCAAAGAGTTGCAAATCTACAAGGTGTGTTAGGAACTGAAGCTCTTGCGGGATTGTACCGTTTAGTCTATTGATAGACAAGTCTAGCTTCTCCAAGTGTCTCAATTTCCCAAGCTCCCTAGGAATTGGACCTTGAAGAATGTTCTCAAAAAGTTGAAGTAATCGGAGATTAAGAATCTGACCAAACTCTCTTGGGATGAAACCTGTTAACTGATTCTCCGAAAAATCTATCTCAATTGCATCTGTCAAGTTGCCTATTTCACGTGGTATCTCTCCGGTCAACTGGTTTGTGTAAAGGTACAACCTTCTCATATTTGCAAGCTTCCCGATCTCTCTTGGAATTGATCCGGTAAAGTAGTTTTCATGCAGCGCAAGCACCTCTAGACTGGTGATGTTTCCTACCGCAGGAGGTATATTGCCGGATAAACGGTTTTGCCAGAGTATCAAATCAGTGAGATTTGGAAGTATCTCGAGCTGCTTAGGAAGAAAACCCTCAAGACTATTCTCTGCTAATCCAAGTACCTTTAGGCTCTGGCATCCGCTGATTTCAGACGGAATCACACCCGACAACGCATTCCGTCCTGCCCTAATTACACGGAGCTGTCTCAAATTCCCCGTGGAAGGAGGGATTACACCGGTGAGATTGTTGCTGTAGATCACAAGCTCTTGGAGCGAACTCAAACTACCGATTTGTCTCGGGATTGAACCAAAAAGATAATTCTCACATAGATAGAGCTGCTTAAGGGTGGTGATCATGGTTAGCTGAATTGGTATCACTCCATGGAACCTATTTGTGCAGAGATCAAGAACCTCTAAACTTCGACAGTGAGATAAATCTCGAGGGATTGGACCAGAGATGAAGTTGGTGGAGACATTCAAATAACTTAAACCACGAAGCTTGCATATGAGAGGAGATAGAGTACCTGATAAACTCATTCCGTTTAGATCAACAGAAGTTACAGTTCTGAGACTGGTACACGTGACTCCGGTCCAGTTGCAAGGATTTGAATCTAACTGATTCCAGCTTTTGAGGTAATTATTATCGTCATTAAGAAAAGCTTTAAACTCCAGAAGAACACGACCTTCTTCATTTAAGGATCTCACTAAAACGAAATAGAAAGGACAGAGAATCGCTAACGCCAAGAAACATATCCGTTCTCTCATTTTTGGAAGTCAGCTTTAATAAGAACAGAGAATGGTCTCTAAACACATCTAGGAAAATTTTGAGAACAAAAAGAATTGTTTAAAAGGTGAAAAGGGTTGGATTGAGATGGGAGAAAAGATTGATTTTGATTGATCAAGAAAAACTATCTGGGAAACAATTTGTAAAGGTCTCTCTGTTCCACAATGAAGTCAACTCTATTTTAATCCTCTTTGTCGACAATATCGTCTCTTTCTCCAATTTCCCTCACAAAATTTTAGAGCTGTAAGTGGTTTCAAATCACGTGATGGTGATCTGGGGCTGTACAAATCCATTGAATATGAAAATCTAGGGATCCGTTATAGTGTTCCTCTGGGTTGTCAATTGAAGAAAACAGAGGATCTTATTTGTTGGGACGGTGAGGATTTGATGAAGACGACACGTGAAAAAGGATGACTCAGGACAATGATCTTTTAAGTGTGTGACTCAGGACAATGATCTTTTAAGTGTGTCCTTTCTTTTTTGTGTTTTAATTTCTTGGTGATGGGTAAGAGAGAGCGTTGGGGTCTGTGAGCTCATGATTTTTATCGTTGACCGTTAAAGCTAGCACAAGTGGAAGTGATTGCTGTCTTTTTCGCGCCCATATTGTCTGTTAACATTTCCACTTAAGCCATGTTATTACACTTTTACCCCTTTCTTGTCTTTTACTTTCTAGCTCGATAAATCACGGTTGATAAATCGATTATAGTCAATGAAGTTAATAGAATACGATTAATTTAATAGAAATAAGAACTTTAAATTAAATTGCGAAGAACATCGAAAGTTTATGATGTACACTAAAGAGTTGAAATATACACCATAATATAACACAGGGGAAATACGTAGACGGTCTTTTTAATAAAAAGAAAAGGCTTATTCAAGTACTACCAAGAAAAATTAGATTATAATCATGGTAATTGGTAAACTTGAAAAGGTTTCAAAACATTTATTTGCTACAACATACAATCAAAGTTGTTGGAGAAACGTCGGTCCAATGATCGATCTCTTGGCAAATCAAATGTAGCGTATAGTCGTTTGCTGAGAAAACCAATAATATATACAATAAATCATAAGTTAAGGATTTTATAGACATAATAAATAAAGGTTATAAAAGATAACTTTTGTGATTTTTTTCCAAGATATTATTGTTACATTTGGGTCTTTTTTTCCTACATCAATCAACCAAATGTATAACCATTTGCCATATACAATATGAGATCATACAAACAATGTACCAACCAAACTGTTGTGTGACCCAAATCATTCCTGAGGGTCTGATTTTGCTGTTTGCTTGAGTTCCTTTGATGATTTAAGAAGCATAACTTCATCACAACTATACTCCAGCTTCTTCAATCGCAGCAGACATTGAAGCCGATGCTTCTTCTAAAGTTCGTCTCTTTTGAACTTTGTTAAAGGCCTCGATGACGTCTCCTTCAATCCAATCGTCGTAGTCATCCATACCGATACCACATTCTAATCCAGCACTCACCTATAACATAATAAACACAGAAAGAAAGGTTTTACATTGGGAAAGTAAGAAAATCGAAAAGTCAGTCGGGATTTGGTTTAGGTTTGGACATATATCTCAGCATCTCAGATAGAGTTGTTAGTTTAAGATAACTCTACTTCTCTTTCCATTGTCTTAGTGTATAAGCTGTAACTTGATGGTTTACCTCTTTCACATTTTCTTTAACTCTTTTAAGAGAATCAAGGACACCGACGTGGACAGTTTTACCCTTCCGGATCACCCTGATGCCACAATCTTTGACAAATTTCCCCTCATTCACCATGCATCCAGCCACACGACCGCTTCCACTGCTGAAAGTGGCCCGAACTTCTGCTGAGCCAATCGGGATTTGTTCCTATCAACAACAACAGATCTTCAAATATCAAAACTCCGAAAAAACTCATCAAGTGGGACTAAAACCTATGTTTCCTATGTTTTATTATAATCTATGACATGATACAGAGATTCACTTTTCAGGCAATTCAATCATTCAACCAAAACAAAAAAATATCAGCTGTTATGCCAACTCATGTAGAAAGAAGACGAAACAGATATCTCATAAGGGGTAACATTAAAGAGCATATTGATTAGATAAGGCAACATAAAAAAAACGCTTTAAATTGCTTAAAATTAAATGCTAACCTCAACAGACTCAAGAAGTCCTTCCATTGCGTTTCGGACATCGTCAATAAGCTCATAGATAACTTTGTATAGTCGGATTTCAACACCTTTGTTTTCTGCATCCTTCTTAACAGAACCAGATGCTTTGACATTAAAACCAAAAATGATGGCTTCACTTGCTGATGCTAGATCAACATCACTGTTGCTCACATCCCCTGTCGCTTGTAGCAAGAACTTCAAGGTGACATTCTCCTGAGGGAGGACTTGCAGGGCTTGTCTGACAGCTTCAATGGATCCCTAGTAGTCGCATTAATGAGTTACATAAGCACAGGGGACAGAGGAAACCAAATTGTTGAAGGAGGTGAGCGGATGAACCAAATTGACTCTTTACCTGTACATCCACCTTCAAGATGATATTAAGCTGATGCAAATCTAAGCCTGACATCTTTTTCGCTGATACAGCAGAAGCTAGTGAGGAAAGCGTGACCTTTCCATCTCCAGCCTTTGCAGATATTCGTTCATCTCTTAGTGATACTGCACGGGCCTCTGCCATCTCACGCGCCACATCAAGGGAAGAGACAATCTCAAATTCGTCACCAGCAATGGGGACATTATTTAGACCAATAACCTGCAAATGTAATTTGTATCTTCAACTTAGATATCTAAATTAATATATACATAAGAACATGGGATTAAAAATCTGTCTTAAGAAAATAAACATGAAGTGCAATAGAGTATATCCATATATGTTTGTGCAAGGAATTCTAACTTAGGGTAGATTATGAAACTACAAACCTGCACAGGTAGGGAGGGTCCAGCTTCATCAACTCGTGCCCCGCTGTGATCAAATAAAGCTCGTACCTAAACTCCGAAACAAAGCACCCAGGTTGGTAAATTTCTCACTATTTCATATTATCCAAATTGTGGCTTGAGGAGAAGTCTAAATGTTGGACAGACCTTTCCGAAAGCTTCTCCACAAACAACAACATCCCCTCTTTTTAAAGTTCCCTTCTGAACTATGAATGTTGCAAATGGTCCTTTTGCTTTATCAAGTCCTGCCTCGATAACGACGCCCTTGGCATTTCTGTGTGGATTTGCTTTCAACTCTTGCAGCTGAAACAAGCAAAACCTGTTATCATGGGAAAACAAACCAACTAAGCTGCTATCATGGGATGAATAACAAACTAACCTCTGCAACAAGCATGACAGTTTCCAGCAGATCATCGACATTTTCTCCTTTTAATGCACTGATCTGTCAGAGTCGAATAATAGAGCATGACATAAGACCCCGTGGAGCATATGTATCTTGAAACCTAAGTGTGATAAAAGTACGTAATCTAACCTGAACCATTGGAACATCACCTCCCCAATCTTCAGGCATCAAACCAATTGAAGAAAGTTCTTGCATCACTCTCTCTGGACTAGCTCCTTCTTTATCTATCTGGAACATTAAATGAATCAGACTGAGAGAAATTACATATACACACGGTAAAGAAGCTGACAAAAAGGTACTCTATTTAACAATCTTTCACAACTCCTAGATAGATGAACATAGGTGTTAAACGAACCTCATACCTTATTTATAGCTATGACTATCGGTACAGCAGCAGCCTTAGCGTGAGCTATTGCTTCATTAGTTTGAGGACGAATACCATCATCGGCAGCAACCACAATGATTGCAATGTCAGTGACCCGTGCTCCACGAGCTCTCATTGCACCAAATGCCTATTAGCACATAAATCAACAAAACTATTTCATGCCTAGCAAAAGATGTGATAATCAAAAAACATGCTACATAAAATAAATGAATTAAAAAAGCTCACGATTTACAATCTATAAAAGAATTCAGCATTGGAAATGAACATGTGAATATTCAATTGAAAGATCTACCTCATGTCCAGGAGTATCCAGGAAAACGCAGGACTCCAACTTTCCATCAACAGGCACGGACACCTTATATGCACCAATTCCTTGTGTAATGCCCCCTGCTTCTGAAGCAGCAACCTGCAGATAGCCAGCGAAGAAAGGTTAGCTGAAAAAGCTACTTAGCACTAACCTTTAGTTTACAATAAGCAAAGGAAAAATAGAGCAGAAATACAAACTCCAATGCTATGAGTTGTATCCTCAACATATTAATTGGCACGCTTTAGAAATATTAAAGAACTTAAGCGGCCAGAATGATAAATAAAGGCAAAAATCAATGTTATGTCTCTTGCTCATTTATACCTTGCTTTTTCTGATATAGTCCAGAAGAGTGGTCTGCAAAATAGGTAGCCAATGCATTAGGAAAACTCTGCTAATATAGGACTCTGCATATCTGTTTAAGGGCGAGTAGGACATGAGAAAGAAGAAAGAAAATAAGTAGTGCAAAGAGTGCCTACCTTCCCATGATCCACATGACCCATAATAGTTATGACAGGGGGTCTATCTTCTAACTTGTCCAAATCTTCTTCATCAATAATTTCATTTTTCTTTGCCATCTCTTCTACTTTAATTGAGGCAGCATCAAGGACCTCAACATCGTAATCTCTACAAATCATCTTCACCATCTCGCGATCCAAGGTCTGAACACCATCAGGTCTAATCCCTTTTGAATATAGATACCCAAGGATATCACCTTCACCGATTGCTAGGTTGTAAGCCAAATCCTCAATGGACATGCCTTCTTCTTCTACCTCTAAGATTTCAGCTTTAACAGGTGCTGCGTCTTTTGCAGCCTGGAGTCTTACAGCCTTCCTACTAGCTTTACTCCATTTTCTCCCTTTTCTACCAGATCCACGTTTTAAATCGTCGTCACCATCATCTTCGGCAACAATTCTTCGTCTTGGACTAGCTGATGCATTTTTTTTATTACGGTGCTCAACTCTAAACTTGTTAGAGGGAGGACCCTTTCCAGGTTTAGCAGCAGCTAACACAGCCTGAGATGCCGCAGGATCAAGAGGTTTTTTCTTGGAAGCAAATTTATCAACCAAAATAGGCTTCCTTTCTTTACTTTTTACGCTAGAATCAACCTCATCAGAAACTGGAGGTTTTGCTGCCATACCAAGATCTTTTAAGATGGGTTTCTTTACAAGTGGCTGAGCTACCATAGGCCTCCCTTGTAACTTTGGCTGAGGTCTTTGAGGTGGCTGTGGTCTTAAAGGTGGCCGAGGTGGTGCCAATTGAGAGCCTTCTTTGGCATTCACCTCTCCCTCCTCTCTTGATGTAGGATCGACCTGCATTCCTCTATTATCAAGTCTAGGTGATTCTTTAACAACTTTTTGCACAGCAGCAACTGCATCACCCTTTCGCCACACACTCTTCATAGTTTTCGTTTTCCGTGTTGCTGCCGCACTGGCATAGCTACCATTTTTTGAGTTACTACTGTTGGCACTAGGCTGTGACGGCTTAACAGCCTCACCACCTTCTCTGTTACTGGGTTTCGGAATTTCCAACTTCTCAGCTTTATCTAACACCTCACCAAGAGACTCAATAACCTTATTCCTTTCTTCTTCTCCATCAAACTTACCTCCATTTGATAAATCCTTACTCCACGGAGCAGAATTCACTTCTAAACCCCTTTCTACCCTTGCCACAGGAGGTTTCAACACAGGTTTAGGAGTCTGCTTCAGCACAACCTCACTATCATCCCCTTCTTTTCTCCCTTTAAACGAGTTAGAATCTATAGAAACTGAGTTGTTGTTTTGCTCAGCAATGAAGTCAGCAGTAGTAGTTGTTGAAGACGAAACAGAATATCTACACAGCCATTTCTTAGTCCCCTTAACGCTTCTCCTAGACAAAGAAACCCTCTTAACTAATGCATACGATGCATCCGACGAACTAGTTCCTGAAACGCTTGCACAAGCACCACCTAGACTAACCAGAGAAGCCAACGACGGCATTGTGCCGACGAGAACAAGCATCGACGGCATCTCAATAAAATCCCAAAAACGAACAAAACAAAAGAATACCCAATTCAACTCAGCATCAAAGGTTTTATCTCCTTCCAATTTCTTATAATATTTCAAGAGAAGAGAATCCAACCAATTTCGACTCTGAAACGACACAAAAACTTCAAAATTGGGGATATGGACGAATCAAATCTCCGAAATCGTCAAATCTGAGTTGAGGATCGATGAACAATTTAGAGAGAAAATGAGAGCGAGAAATACGAAGAGAAGAAGAAAAAGATAAGTGAAGGAATTATCATAAGTGCGGAGATAACTTTGAACTTGAGCTTGTGTGGGTGTGGCTGCTTCTATGCCTGAAATTTTCGCGGATTTCCGATAAGGCCATTTACAAAAATAAAATTACAAGCCATATATTTAATTTTAATAATAAAATCCTTTTTTCCACGATGTCATTAAAAAACAAAACATTTTAGTTTGCCTCAGAAGAATTTTGGGTTTGGGTCCTCTGAATTAAGATTTGAGCCCAACAATATATTAAGTTAGTGAGCCCAACATCAAGGCCCATTCAAAAAAACGACAGTCGGAGATCAATAACGCTGGACAGAGATTTGGTGCCTCGAGGCTCGAGATTTGAAAAAATTGTGTGATTGAACAGAAAGAAGAAAAACATTTGAATGAATGACTGTTGAACAAAAAAAAACAAAAGAAAGCATGACCGTCGAACAGTATAAAGCACAATATTCTCTGCATTATTGCAGTCTACTCCACTTGAAGCTTTTGTCTCATCATTTGAAAAAATAAAAAAACACATATAGAACTATTTTACTTAAGTAAACAGTCCTTAAATAATATGATGTTATGCTATATGTTAAAAAATGGTGTCACAATTATCAAGGAGCCTGTTGGGCTGCTGGTAAGGGGGAACAACATGACTCACGAGCTGTAAATGTGCGTGCAGATGATGCTGCGTCTAAGGTATGTTTAGAATCTCGTATGCAGACTTGATTACATTTTTACAATTTTCAAAGACAAACAAGTTTTGTAGTATGTATATTATGTAGTGTAGTTTACATGATTTTATAAACATTCTATATTATGTAGTATAGTTTAACATAGTATATAGTAGTTCTGTCTAGAACATATTATATTTGACCATATTATATTTGACCACTTTTTACATTTACAGGATGTTAGTCTATCTCCTAATTAGTTAAAGACTGTACTGCCTAACTGGAAGCTCTTAGGAATAACCATGCTCAGCACACAATTCCTC
Source organism: Lepidium africanum (assembly GCA_900406405.1). Taxonomy (NCBI): domain Eukaryota; kingdom Viridiplantae; phylum Streptophyta; class Magnoliopsida; order Brassicales; family Brassicaceae; genus Lepidium; species Lepidium africanum. Next base: position 7,130 of record OVAX01001565.1, on the reverse strand, counting down.
TCTTATAGGAGGCGTTGATCCATTTTTATAGACAAATCCGACCCGACTGCAGGAAATTAATAGTATAATGCAAGCTGATCAAAGATAAATTCTTCTGAAGCGCAATACGTATCAAAGATAAGTTTTTCTGAACCGCAATATGTATATCAAAGGTAAGTTTTTCTGAAGCGCAATACATATACACATATTTGATTAAAGCACACTACAAATCTATTGAATAAAACCTCCACTCCGATAAATAACAAGATATATTGCAATTCATGCATATATCTAGATCTTTACGTATGAGAGTTACTAAAATTGTCACGGATGTCTGAATACCCTATCGATTATAAGAACGAGATCAGTTATTCAGCCTATTCCAAAACTTTCCATGTTGAAGCCACAATGCCCTTCTCTAATTGACCAGCCTACTTTGATATATACGATTCTTGCAACATATTATGTTATGGCATAAATTTGGTGCACTTTTGCATAGCCTATTTCGTATTTAGTAATATAAAAATATAAAATATTCCATTATATATGTAATAATAGTTAGATACAAATTGAATTAAGCTGCATGTCTTTTGAATAAAGTCTACATCTTTGGCAATACCCAACTGAACCATTGTTTCCCTATGAGGAACTTTGTACCCATCACATTCATCAACTTGAAGGCTTTCATTGCATCTCTATAGCTAACTTCCCTCGTCTCTCTTGTTATCAGACTCGTCAATTCTATCATTGGCCTCGCTTGAGCTGCTGCGAATTTCTTCCATTACTTCATCTACTTACAGTTTTCCTCTGATCGCCTTTCCTCTGCGAATATCTTCCCTCCTTTGCAAAAGCTCGGATCCCAAGTCATCGTCTATGGTTATAGGAGACTCTTCAGCCATGGAACGAGTGAGCCTTCTTTTTGAAGAACCTGCAACAGAATTCCTCATTTTGCTTAGTGTGTCTGGTAAAGTTTGCTTCACCTCAGTCTCTTCAGCGGTTCAACTCAGCGTATGAACTCGAGTAAAATTTTTGCGCGGCGGGATGAGGAGCTCGAGTTGTTTCAAGAATTTTCAATACACCCAACTTGGCTAGCTTTAACTCGGGTTTTAACTCTACTTGTGACTCGAGTGGAGGCTCTCAAATGTCTCAACTTTTGCTCAGCTTGTTGTGGATAAACTCGGACTTGAGTCGAGTCAATAGCGGCGATGGGAACAAAATCAACTTTGTACGTAACTAGCTAGCTCGAGGGTGAGCTTCAACTCCTTAGCAGCAAATGAACTCGAGCACGGTGTTAGACAAATTATGGTGCTGCATCATTCTATTGTTGGGCCGGCATTGGTCTCCACATATATGATGATGTTTGGCAAGGTTTCTCAGATGTAGAGTGCCTTCTAATTTCCAGCGAGGTTGATGTGGACAGTATGAGAGTTGGTGAAGTTGGTCCTCAGAAGTCTGGGGGGTTAAATCTCTCCCTCTGCAAGAGCTAGAAGTGGTTGTGAAGTCCTTGAACTGCGCTTTCAATGACATCACTTGCTTAGCGTTCCACTTACAAAATCATTGCACCAAATTAAGGTGTTTATAAGCGGTTTCCACTCCCTTGCTCATCCATGGATGTGTGTATTCATCATAATAAAAGCACTCTAGTGCTTCGTCATCCCACTCTGTTGGTTCTTGTCTTTTTTCCTGAGAATCTGCATGGGTTCATTTTCCATAGAGGAGCCCTGCCGGAGGAATGAATGCGACATTACCCTCCATTCTAAGTGAAATATAATCCACATATGGAAGTGTTATCTTCAAATTTTTCCTAAAAAAATAGAGTAAGTGAAGTTGTTCAACAAGGTTCCTTGCAGTGCTTTTGCTAGGAATCAAATTTGTTGAAAGTACGTCGTGTCGATCCATTCTAGAGGGATTGCTTTCGTTTTGAACAGAACGTCACACACTTCAAGTATTCTTGTTATGATCTCGCTTCGAATAATCCCCTTTGTCTTCTCTTTCAACCTTGATGCCCATCCTCTATAAGTGGTGAGTTGTTTCATCAGTGCTTTTGTGAACCCAACACCGTTCATCTCTCCCTCAAACTTCCTTCCATAGTCAGGAGTAGTGTTAAGGACCTGGTGGAGCCCTTTGTCGATCATCTCGAGTTCTGATAGGTGCACATACCCCGACTCATTTTTGGCAAAGCATGTGGAGGAAATCACCCTATGAAAGTAGCAAATCACAAGATTTCAGATGCTCGTGCATTTGCTGTCAGAAGGATCATATGGTTCAGGACCCGCTATGATAACATGATTTTACTCTATTGTCAAATCCTATTGTACTAATGTGTCAAAGTAGCACAAAAGGTGTCAAACCAACTGGGAGTACAGTTATCAATCAAGATGCAATTAACTACTCTAATCCAAGCCAATAAGAGTGAATTATGTCTAGCAACCTAAATTAAACTCGAGCATAAACTAAATCAAACTTGAAAATAAATAAAGCAAACGAAAGTGATCAGAGTAAAAACAGAGCAAGCAGTAAACAGCAAAATAGCAAGTAAATCAAGCTCAGGATGATGCGAAAACGGGTTTATGAGCAGTGAGTATCATGGATCAACATGACATTTAGATCAACTAGGCGCTTGACAACACTCAATAGAGCTAATCTCTACGCAACGAGAACACAAAGCAATGAATCCCCTCTCGTGGCTAACAGACTCGATTAAGCTATTAACGGTAACTATCGCCATAGACGTTTTGATAATTTAACTGGCATGAACGATCAACTCGTTTGGAGCCGATTCACACCTCAGACATTCGATCCCTTGATCTAAGCGTGTGAATCTCTGAAGTGGTTCGGTCAAATGTTCTACTAAACACTTATCGGGTGCTAGAACGTCTTAGAACGAGCTTTAGTTGATCAGAAAGAAACTAGCATTAACAACACCAAATCAGGTGATATCTAATTATTCCTAACCTCAAGCAACCTAGTGATAACATGATTTTACTATAGTTGTCAAATCCTATTGTACTAATGTATCAAAGTAGCACAAAAGGTGTCAAACCAACTGGGAGTGCAGTGATAACAAGATTTTTATGTCAAATTATCAAATCCTTATAGTATATAAGGTTGTCGAACTAAAGTGAGCTGCTAACACTTAGGGTATGGATAGCTATCTAGTTCAAGCCAATTCAGTCAAAATGGTAAATGGAAGTGATTTTATCACAATCAACTTAAAAATGGAAGTGATTTTATCACAATCAACTAAGCAAGCAAGAAATGCAGATATTGCATGCAACTGTCTAGCAGAAAACAGGCATGGCAAAAACACATCTAACTTGCAAACAGAAACTAAGTAAAAATGCAAAAACAGGATGAGTAAACTAAGCAAGGTGAATGGCGAGTGCAAAAAATAAGAGAGAGATGAGCTTGTAAGGAGAGTGAAGTCAATGAACTAAATTGAAATCTGGGTTTTGATTTAATCTAACAACCTAAACAAGCAAGCAACGAATCAAGATACTAAGGTAAACAAGCCACTCCTGTGGTCATGAAATCTCAGTTCCGTCGCAACTTAACCCAATCCCTTGGTGATCACACACCCAAGCTAGCACTAACATGCCTATCTTACATGACTAACTGACGCTCTGAACATCCAATCCCTTGGGCCAGAATGCATCAATCCTAAACTGAACTTAAGCCAAGCATATCATCGAACACCTTCCGGGTAAGATAGCCTACGAATCAAATTCTGAGTGATCAAGTCAAAATAGGCATGAAGAACATTCAGTCCAGCGCAACTTATAGCAATATTCAACATAAACATCACAAACCCAGAAATCAACCCAGATCTACTCCATCTCCTCACAAAGCCCTAAACAGACTACTCACTATCCATGGATAGATGCGCAACCTCTAACTTGAAAACAGAAAGCATAATGAAAGATAGAAAATAAATCTTGAAAAAAAATCTAACCAACCTAAAACGAGATTCAAGCTGAAACTATGAATTTCATAAAAACAGCAAGAACAACAAGAACATAATCAGAAAGAAGCAGAGAGAATTCTGGATTTAATTAAAAGAGGCAAAAACCAGGTTAAACTTCCCCTCTTGTGTTTTTTGCTTAACAAGGTATTTATAGGGCCCAACATATGGAAGCCCTAAATTGAGTCAACAAAAAAGTAAAGTCGGTCAAAGTAAATGAAGTCGGTCCATATCACTTCAGGGTGCATGGCGAGTTGAGGGGTCGAGTTAGAGGGTCCAGCTTCAGCAAACGCTCCAAATGGCTTGCACTCGCCTGTGTATAGCTAGTACAACTGGCGAGTTCCCCAAAAATATGTTTCTGGCTAAGTATGGAGGTTGAACTCGCCGCTGCCAGGTGAGTTGTGCTGACGAGTTGTGGGGTACTTAGCTTGCACAATCTTCAGTTCTTGAGGTTTTGGCTCCAGCTTTTCAGTTTCATGCCTAACTTGCAGTCTTCAGGCTTGTTCTGCTCCAAAACGCTCCAAAATGCTCCATTGTTCCTGAGATGCTCAAAATGCTGCAAATGCAAGAATGATCCTAATGGGACTCTAAAATGCATAGTAAGGAACGTGAATGAATGCAAATATATGCAAACTATGAAGCTAAAATGGGTAAAATGCATGAATATCAACTCCCTCAATCTTATTCCTTGCTTGGCCTCAAGCAAGTGCAATGAACTAAGCAGGAAGAGAGGTTGCAGATGCAGGGACCATCTAACTCGCCTGTCAAGCACCTCAACAGGTCGAAACTGTAAACCACAAGTGAACCAATGTTCCATTATGACTCTCACTACATACTCATCTATAAGCTTAGCATCCAGTTCTCAAATCAATAATGCTTAAGCTGGTCTCTAAGAGTGCAAACTTGAATCCTTATTTCTAGAGGTGAATGCCTCAAAAGGGACTATAGATCAATGAACATATCCTTCAACTTCCTGAACTTGGTATGGCATAGATTCAATTAAGCACACTTGTGAGTTCCTTTGTTTTGTTCAGTTTAAGCACAAACTCATGGTCTTAGAATCCACAGCTTATTCAATGGTCTGCTTCACGTCCCTTTTGAGGATCCACACCAATGAATAGGTGCTTCATATTCTACTCTCCGCGGTTTCAATGAGCACAAGAAGGTACGGATTTACGCATAATTCCCACTCACCTTAAGCATCATCGAATGAGTTGCAGTTGGAAGAATTTTCATTTTCAGTTAGTTTACCATACCAAGCTTAAGTTAGAAGGAAATCAAGCTTGACCCTTTCAAGACACAAACACAAGTATAATTTTCCAAGGAAAATGATCCACCTATAAGCTTTCTATAGAGAGAAATCACCAAACCACTAAGTTCGCTATGGATACTAGCCAACAACCTAGAAAGAGTGCCTAACTTCAACAAGTTGATTCCCATGAAAACTAGACTCAATCCTATTATGAAATGCATGCGAATGCTTGAAATTTATTTTTTTTTAAATTTTTTTTTATGAAATGCAAGTTAGAGGGTGAGTGAATGAATGAGATGAAATATAAGCCCTAAATGTGATGAATGAGTGGTGAGTTGATTCATGCAGTAAAGATGAAGATAAGAATACAGAAACATATTAATAGATGTCTAGGATTCTCCGCCAAACTTAAATCACATAGTGCTCTGTGTGAATGAAAGCATGAGAAAAAAAATCCTAGATAGAGCAACAAGAAACAAACAAGCAGAAGCAGCGAATTTAAACACAACTAATGCATAAGGAGAAAGGCTACGGATTTTACAATGGGTGTTGGAGCTTGTTGACTCAAAGGTCGAAGATGTGAGCTGTTGAAGCGTTTATTTCTTCAAAAGTATAGCTCACCGGGTTGGTGGCTGGTTCAGGAGCAAGATTTTCGGCTTGCTCTGCTACTTTGCTAGGCTCGCCCGGTTCACCATACATATGAACTCACCAGTTTGCACCATACCTTGTCTTCGCTATAGATTCTTTTGATGGCATCTTCTTCCTTATTGTCTTCCGCTCCTTCAATTCAGCAGATGAGTGGCGAGCTTGAGATGGGGTTGACTGTGCTGAGGTATAAGCTCCATCTGTTGAGACTGAATGTCTTTTTGGAGCTGCTTCACCCTGTCCACAAGGCAACTCGCTGCTAAACCTTTCCTTGATCTCATCTATCTGTCTTCGCAGCTCCTGTCTTTCCTTAGCCCATTCATTCCTTTCCTTGGTGAATCCTTTCACTTTCTTGACCAGCCACTTTCCAAGCTTATGCAACTTGCCAATTCGTTTGTGAGCCTCTCTAGTTGGAATGCCCATTCGTGCTTGATTATACTCATCGAAGAAGTATTTTTCTGGCTCTTCTTCGCTTTCAGCTTCGGCTGTTGGCTGTTCGGGTTCTGCTACAGGCCTAACTTGCCTAAACATGCTTAATGGGTGAGCGAACTCCACATTTTTTACTGTGCTCATCGAGCTCAACTCTTTGCAGGGCAAGACAATTTCTGCGTTGGAGTCACATAGATGATATATGTTGTAGAAGATTTCATCTTCAGCTCTTTTTCTGCTTAACACTTCTGCACTCTTGAGTTTTAGCACATTCAGAATTCTTGGTGCTACAATGTTCTCTTCATCTTCACCATCCAGCCTAACTCTGCAAGCTATCAGAAGCGGGGTTACAACTCCACCAATGCTTATTGGCTTCTTATTTTGGCGTTGGACCTGAAGCATGGCTCTTGTCCTATAAACGCAAAATTGTTTAGCCAAAGCATAAGTCAAACCTGCACTCTCATTATCGCCATATAGCTCCCTTCCAGTTGAAGTTATGCCAATTATTGTTGAAAGAGTGATATTCAGCTGCTGCATTTCGCCGAAGTTGATGAGTCCTGGAGATGGCCGTGCATATAACAAGTTGGCCATGACTCGCCTAGCAATGTTTAGTGCTAGGTTGCGAATCCTGTTGCCCTTGCTTTTTGATGGTATGAAGGGCTTTTCTCCACTCAGCATATACCATATATCATCGAGCTCACCCTTTCCTATATTCGGATATACAGGCGTGCCTGCTGCAAAACTGTAAAGCTCCTACATCTGTTTGAAGGTGAACTTATACTGCTCATTGTGGACTGTAAATTTGATGAAGCCGCCTCCATTTGCTTCAAACTGCTTCATCGTCAGTTTATTGTGTAACGTCAC
>OVAX01001564.1:0-42805 GCA_900406405.1 Lepidium africanum | reverse complement strand
ATATATATATATATATTAGGAGTTTGTTTTCAAGGAAAAAAATATACTTTCTGAATCGTAAATTACTACATAAAAACGGTTTCTTAATTTTCATTATATAACATCAGAAATAATTTTGATAATACTTATGAAAATTATTACATTTAAATGTAAGATAATGTAGACACGAAGTGAAAGTTATTTCTTTAATTCTTTATCAAAACAAAACTTATTCTTCTAATTAATAAGTAACATATTACTTTTTATATATATATATAAGAAAATACTCACTACTCCATTTTTGTCTCACCAAAAGTTTATTATTTTAGGTCTGGGATTAAATATTCATATCCACCAGATATCTAGATATGTGTTCAAAATTTTATATAAAAAACGGATATCCAGCTAAAACAGATCTAGATATGGATAGTAATTTTTTAGATCCAGTGGATATGAATATGGATAATACGGATATTGAATCCAGATATCCAAATATCCATATAATAAATTTTCTTTGCTTTTTTTTATTTTTACGTTTTAATACCATAATTATTATCTTATTGTTTTTTATTTATTCTTTCCAACATTATTTATTTTATATTTTTGAAAGAAAAATGTACTTCTATGTCTTTTTAAAGAATTCAATGTTTTTAGTACCAAAAATCAAATACGGATATGGATATCCGAATTCCGGATATGGATATCCAAATTCCAGATATCCGTAATTTTTGGATATGGATATGGATACTTGAATTCCGGATATCCGTAATTTTTGGATCAGATACTAATATTGACTTGATGGATATCACAAATTCAGATATTCTATAAAAATTCTGATATTAGTATCTTTTACAAGCCATTTACTATAAAAATAATGTAGTGAAAGAAAAGTTGATAAATAAAAAATGCATTTGGTAACTAGTTGAATTTCCATATTTATAATAACTTTTACCCAATTTAATTCTACTGAATTACATTATTATGCATTATAAGATTTGAGGTTTGAGAATTTACAAAAAGAAAAAGTGGGATAATAATTTTTTTTTCTTTTGTCAACATTGGGTATAATGTGGGCGGTGAGACTGGATCCTAAGATGTACAAGTGCACCTACCTTAGTGGACTTACCACCTGCCACTAGTGTAAAGACCATTTACGGATAATAAATTTTTTTATTCTCCCCCAAATATATTCATTCACTTTATTCCACTAACAACATTATTCTATTCCCATTTTAAGTATTTATTCCATAACTTAATACTTGATAAATTAATAATACTCTAAATGTTTTGGTCTTAGGACCAATGTAAATTTAAATTAATAATTATATATTTTAGTCAAATATATTAAAATATGATTCTAGTGTTCTTTATTTTCTAAAAGTTAATATTTTGAGAAAAATTATATCTAATTTTTATGCTGCATTTGAAATATTTCGTGTTATCTTATCTTATATTCTTATGATATGTAATCGAAGAGTTCTAAAAACCTAACAATTAAAGTTTCATATACAAGTATTTTCAAATATTGAATACCCCATGTTCCTAGGAATAATGAAATTATAAATTTTCAAAAATGTAAAAATATTAAAATATTAACATAAAATATACAATAGGGTGATTTAGCTATAGAAAATTAGTTTGAGACATGGTTTTTGAAAAATTAAGTCTCTCTCATCAAAAACAATGTAAATTATAAAATCACCCTTATAAATATTTAACATGAATTAATTATAGTTTTCATAAAATAATAGAGGACATTGACATTTAATGATGTCAGACCAAAACCCTATAGCAAATTGGAGAGACATAAACACAAACAATTTAAATATTATAAAAATGATTTGGCAGTGATACATAAAGATATGTAGAAGTTTTATCATGATTGTAAACACAATGATAGATGTTTACATAATTAGTTAAACGCTCTGTACTCTGTTAACTATATTGATAAATGTGTACTAATTATTAGAGGCGTGTATGAGGTTTGTGATTGTGTTATTACTTCTAGAGATACACATGTAATAACTAACATATGTAATGTGTGTATGAGATTAGAATGTTGTGAATTATATTGATACACATGTAATAAAGTGTTGATACATATGAAAAACATTTGTTATGAATTAAGTTAGTGATAAAATTCGTAATGTTATTAACTACATTGATCCACATATAATAACTATATTGATACATATGTAACAAGATTTGTTAAGGGTGTAAGATGTGTGATAGATGATAATAAGATGTATTTACATGCAGTGGAATCGTTACATCTTTAAGACTTGACAAATGAAAATTGTCAATGATGAAACAAATATATCTTACCCTCAAGATCCAAAATAACAAACAATAATGTAACACATGTAATAGAATTGTTACACTCTTAAGAATATGATTAAATGATAACTAAATATTTTTCCATTTTGTTGCAAGTTTTCTTTTGTTGGAAGAAAATGAAGTTTAATTAAAAAAAAAAATATCATAGGTTTGATATATATGGATCTGAAATATTACATAAGTTTGTAGGGGTAAAATGTGATAAATATGCTACACAGACCTAAGTGAGAGAAAAATATCAAAAACCTAAGTAATCAAAATTTCATGAACACCTACCCAAATTCCCCTATACAATATGGTATATTGAAACACGAAAATATACAAATATAAATAAAACCTGTTATTTTTCCTTTTGTCGAAACAAAAACTTTTAAAAAACTTCTTTTTTTATATTTTTGTCAACAACTGAATCAATAAAACCTGATCAATAATGTGCTGCCAAGTCATTAACTACATGAACATTTTAAAAACTTCTTAAAAAGCAGAATATGTTTGAGAATATATTTTACAATTTTGGAGAGCAATGCGGCAAAGCAATAGTGAATTTGTGATCTTCTCTGCAGAGAATTGTGCCGAAACTACCTCTCGGGCACAATCCCAATGGAGTGGGCTAAATTGCAAAACCTCAGTACCATGTTAGCTCTCTTTTTTCTTCTCTCCAATGCTTCTTCATCTTCATGAATTGGAGTAACTTTTGAACTTCTTGCAGCTCTCTCTGTGCGAATCGTTTGTCTGGGGAGTTACCAGTTGGGTTGCAAAACTTCAAAAATCTGAGAAAACTGTAAGTTTCAAATCCTTTCCCCAATTTACAGGGTTGTGCCTACTATCTACATCTAATGTTACTATTACATTCTAAGAGACCTTGAAGCCAACCAGTTCTCTGGTCCGATTCCTGATGAGCTTGGTAACTTAATCAACCTAACGGAATTGTAAGACCTTTTCATCTAAACCATTTTTGACAAAACTACAAGAAGTCTTAGCTATTTATCTTTTCTAAAACTGGGATTTGCAGGAAACTTGGGTCCAATCAGTTTACAGGAAGCCTGCCTAGCCCTCTCGCCAGACTGGTTAATCTTGAGGATTTGTAAGTTGTTCCTTTCTCTCTTTACTTGGAAATGGAATTGTTTATATATGCTTTGCTTCTTCATAATATGAATTGTTTGGTAGTGAATTTATTTGATACTTACAATATGGTTATCTCAGTATATGAATAGATAGTCCCGAAAGTCTGAAGTTTTGTTTGTATTCATTATGCAGTAGGGTAAGCGACAATAACTTTACTGGCATCATCCCAGAATATATTGGCAAATGGTCTAGGCTTCGAAAGCTGTAAGCTTGTCCACCACCAATTATTGTAGTTTCTCTTTTAGATTTCTTTTCTGTACTATCTAAAGTGTGTCGGTTATGATCAGCAGATATCTATATGCAAGTGGACTCAAAGGACCTTTTCCTGATTCAATTGGCCGCTTAGAAAATCTGAGTCAACTGTAATAACTTAGCCTCAATAATTTAGCAAACGTAAAATTGCTATGAGAAATATTCTTAAAGGATATATTCATGTGCAGGAGAGTTAGTGATACAACTGGGATCAACTCTTTTCCAAATATATCCAACAAAGGCATCAAAACCCTGTATTTATTTCTCATTGATCTGTTTTTCCTCTTGAAGCTTGATTCTATCTGAAAAGTGCAAACTAAAGTTTCTGTTTCTGTTCCAGGATCTTGAGGAATGTGGGTTTACTTGGTTTGATTCCGCCTTATATCTGGTCTATGCAAGAATTAGATACACTGTAAGTTCTTCTGGTCACAAGTGAAAAGATATTGTAAGTTCGAAATTTGTTAGAATTAGCTAGTTTAATATACTTCACATCTACCTGCTGAAAATTTTGCATATGATCTAGATGTGTTTATTCATGAAATTGTTCATTTATATGCTTGTTGATTTTACTGGACTATATCATTTCTATGTGTATGTATAGATTGTCATGTACTCGTGGGTAAAGACATGGACAAACATATAATAGAGAGAAACATGGTATTTTTTTGTAAGAGTGATATGCATATGTGAGAGGCACTGCGTAGGAACTTTTGCGGAATCTATAGACTTATTGATGCAAACATATACAATATTTACACAATAACGTCCGTAGCCATTTTTTGTAATCAATCTGTTCACATGTGCTGCAGTGATTTATCCTTTAACAAGCTGACAGGTGAAGTTCATGGAGTGCAAAAACAACCACCATATACGTAATTAAATACTATCAGCTGAGATTGAGAATATTAAAGAGCTCTGGAGAGCTTCTAATGTGAATTCCACAGTATTTTGATCAAGTGTACATCGTGTTGACTTGTTCTTTCAGCTACTTGACGGGAAATAAGCTTTCTGGAAACATTGAATCTGGCGTTTTTCTCAAGACCAAATCTCAAATGTATGTTTTATGATTTCCTTTTTCTATATATTTGGTCATGTCAACTATCTTGTAGCTCGTTATTTATTTTGGTCAATTCTCACAGTGATATCTCTTACAACAATTTCTCATGGTCTAGCTGCGAGGAAGAGAGGTACGAACATAAATTCTTGGTAGGTAGGATACAAACTGCTCATGTTGAAGTTTCTGTTTAACTTTTTGTTGTATCAGAAACATTAACACATACCGGAGCTCATATTTGAAGAACAACTTGTAAGTAGAGTCTTCTGCTAGCTTTATCTTGCAACAACAATAAATTAACTTCGCCAAAACATCAATGTAAGTGGTTTGAAAGTCTAGTGATGTTTAGACGCCTAAGTATTGTGATCGTTTTGTCATACAGAAATGGTCTTCTTCCATGCGCTGGTCCAATCAACTGCACGAACTGTATGTATATATATATATTATATTGTATTAACTTATCTCCGACATGCATACAGATGGTGATAATCGTTGTTAATTGTAGATCAGCGATCACTTCATATCAATTGTGGTGGAGATAATGTAACTGTAACAAACTCCTTTGGAAAAACAACTTATCAAGCTGATAACCGTGAAGTCAAAGCCGCTACAAATCTGCACTTTGGAAACTGGGGAATCAGTAACACTGGTGACTTTACTGATGATAAAATTTATGATGATTCGTACATCATTTCAAATACTTCAATACTATCTGAAGATTCGCCTGACTTTTACAAGACTGCACGTCGATCTGCTCTCTCACTTGTTTATTATGCGTACTGCTTAAAAAATGGAGCATACAATGTGAAACTCCATTTTATGGAAATTCAGTTTTCAGACGAAGAACCATATAGTCGTCTAGGTAGGCGCATATTTGATGTCTATGTTCAGGTAAAGCGTCATTAATATTACTGAATACGTTATTCATTTTTTTGTCGAGCATGGAAGTTGATATTCATTTGCTTTTATATTGTCTTTTTTCGCCCCTGTTAGGGAGAATTGTTCTTGAAGGATTTTAACATCAGAGAGAAAGCTAAAGGGACTCTGAAACCTGATATGAGAGAAAAGAAAGGTGTTAACGTGACCAATCATTTATTAGAGATTCGGTTGTATTGGGCCGGGAAAGGGACAACCCTTATCCCCGACAGAGGAAATTATGGTCCTCTTATCTCTGCAATCTCCTTATGTCACCACAGTGAGTGCCCTTCTCCTCTTCAAATCTTTGACCATGTCAAGTCTCAGGCTGAGCAACCTCACACTTATTTATTTGCTTTTGTGGCTTTCTTCTCATAAAGTTGTTTCACTCTCAAGTGGCCATAACTTCTAATTATCACCTCCATCTTCTCGACATTGGTTCCTTCCACCTAACTATAGTTCTCGTCTTTTCAAAATTTCAGGTCTGGAGCCACAATGTGGAGGTCCTAAAACAAAAAAATTGATCAAAAGATATTTTCCTGTAGTATGTTATATATATGATGTGTCATGTATATACATTTACACTTTTTAGTGTCTCATTTGCAGCGGAGAAAATTAAACATCAAATGAATTATCCCCTAATTTTTGGGGCAACGGGTGCCTTGGTAACAATCCTTCTCTTGGCTTTGGGAATATATTTTTGGAAAAGATGCAAAGTAGACAAGAAAATGAGAGAAAGAGGTATCACAAAGTGTATGCATCCATTCCTGCTCATAATATTTACTGATAACTTTCTCTTGTTAATTTGATCACATAGAATTGAGAGCCCAAGGTCTGCAAACGGTATGCTTTAGTTGGAGGCAATTACAAGATGCAACAAACGATTTTGATCCAGCCAACAAACTTGGAGAAGGAGGCTTCGGATCCGTATTCAAAGTAATGTTAAAACGAAGATACCTGAGAAGTTATGTCTGTTTCTGGTGTCTGATATGAGAAACTTAATGCAGGGAGAGCTGTCAGATGGGACTATTGTAGCAGTCAAACAGCTTTCGTCCAAGTCAAACCAAGGAAACCGCGAATTTGTTAATGAGATAGGCATGATCTCTGGTCTTAATCATCCAAACCTAGTGAAGCTTTATGGATGCTGTGTAGAAAAGAATCAATTGCTGCTCGTGTATGAGTACATGGAAAATAACTCCCTTGGTCTTGTGCTGTCTGGTAATTTAAATTCATTCAGTTTTCTTTACGTTTCGAGTCTGGTTCATTTAGTTGAAACCGATTTCATTTGTCATTGGTTTGTACCTATTGTCAGGAAAGAGTTCTCTGAAACTAGACTGGGCAACTAGACAAAAAATCTGTGTTGGAATCGCAAGAGGGCTTGAATTCCTCCACGAAGGATCGACGATCAGAATGGTTCACCGTGATATAAAAACCACCAACGTGCTTCTAGATGCCGAGTTCAATGCAAAGATATCTGACTTTGGATTGGCTAGGCTCCATGAAGAAGAACACACTCACATCAGCACCAAAGTTGCAGGAACTGTGTAAGTGTAGAGTATAAAATTAAAGCCACACTATGGCAGATGAAAAATGCTCAGACTTGGATTCTTTCATTATGTAGCGGATATATGGCTCCCGAGTATGCATTGTGGGGTCAACTGACAGAAAAAGCAGACGTGTACAGCTTCGGAATTGTGGCAATGGAAATTGTGAGTGGAAAGAGTAATACCAGAAAAAAGGGAAGCACTGATCACTTCTCACTTATCAGTTGGGTAATCCATGGAGCTTTTCTTTCTCTTTGACCCTTTAGCTTCACGATTTATATAGTTTAATTCACAACGTGTATGAACTCTGTTTTTACATCAAATCATAGGCGCTAACAGTTCAACAAAAAGGGGACATAATGGAGATTGTGGATCCAATCCTTCAAGGTGATTATAATAGCAAAGAGGCAGTGAGGATGATCAAAGTTGCTCTTGCGTGCACAAACTCATCTCCTTCACTAAGGCCAGCAATGTCAGAGGTTGTTCAAATGCTTGAGGGTGATATTGAAATAACACAGTTTATCTCAGATCCTGACTTATACAGTCACAGCTGGAGCATCTCAAAGCCGAAGGACATTAATATACATGGTAGCTCGAGCACTTCTGGTCTGAATGATCAAACAACAACGACTACAAAATCCTCTGCTTCTGCTTGTGATCTATACCCATTATACCCAGAATCCATGATCCTAAACTCCACAGTAGAGTTTTCTTCCTCTTCAGTATAATATAAAAAGGTCCTCTTCAGTATAATATAAAAAGCTGTGTATCTATGACTGTTTGCCAAACTCGAATAATATCTTTTAATAAATGTCTCTAGTGCTCACTAAATCGAACAATCTTTCTTATCACTGCGGTTGAACACTTACTAGATTCATATACATCGATTTCTCACCATGGGATTGACTCAGATGGCATCCTCTCAACAAATTTCAGTGCTCCAAGTGACCAGATGTTAACAAAATTATTTGGCGTGTGCTCCAAGTTAAAAATTAAGAATGGGTTTAATTTTTTGGTTTGGTAAACCGGATCAGTCAAGTCTAAAGAGATACAGTTATCTTTTAGACGCAGCGTTTGAAGCTGATGTCGTGAAAAATTTAATCTATTTTGGGCTCTTCCTTACTCTCTTGGAACACCAAGAAACAACTTACCGAACAATGGGTTTTGTTGTGCCCGAGTGGCATGGTTACTGACTCTTTTAAAAGAGCTGCAAGTGCCTCAAGCGAAATCGGTGGCCTTTTATTGTGACTTTATGGCTGCGATTCACTTTGAGAACAACCCTATTTTCCATGAGCGTACAAAGCACTTGAAGTTGGATTGTCACATAGTCATAGGGAAAATAGAATCAGATCTAATAAAGACATTACATGTTAAGAATGAGCATCAAATAGCTGATGTCTTCACCAAGCCTTTGTGTTCAGGTCTGTTCCATAGTCTTATAGGCAAGATGGTTTGAAAACTATATATATGCCATCTTGAAGGGATATTAGATGGTTAAAATCATTTCTACGGTTTAGGTTCTTTTATTAAATTGAAATGGTATGTTAAGTGTAAACCGGTTTCCTCTTAATTCACCTGTAACAGAATACGACGTTCTTCATGAATAAATAGGAGTCCATTTCTTGCTCAGATTTTCTTTTAACTAATATCTGCTTATGATTTGTACTACTTCGAAAATTACGATAACAACTTAAGTTCTTATAACTTCTTGCCTTTAATGCCTTGCGTTTACTTAGAAAAGTAGAGTCTTCGCTTTAGGATTTTCCATTCAAATGAGTGGGGAATATCTATATACAGATCATATTCATATGACTGTCTTTTTTATTATTTATTTGATTTTTCTTTTTAAATAATATATATATATATATATGGGCAATATTTTTTTTTCTGACTATAATTCTGACTTCGATTTTATCTCTTGTTGCTGTTAATTTAATTCACACAAAAATTAAACACGAGTACAATTCAGTCAACTATAAGCCTTTGGTCCATTTACCGTTAGTCTAATGCTTACCTTTTATTTTTATTTTTATCTTTTTCACTAGTCTAATGCTTACCTATGTTATAGTAAAGGATATAAGTATCATACACCATCAATAGTCAATATTCTCGTATATGTTATTTATAGAAGTATCCTTATGTAAATAACCTAGACTCCTCTCTGTACTTTAGTATATATATCCTCTTGTAACATTATGCTAATATATGAGAAATACATATCTTATATGGTATCAGAGCAGGTTTTGATCTAGCGATCAAACTTTTTTTTAAAATCTTTTAATTCTTTTCAAGCCACTGAGTTTCTTTATTTATGTTCATCATGAACCTTTGAATCTAATCTAAGCCATCGAGTTTCCTATCATTCAAGCTTTTCTCATGCACCACCATATTTTCCAAAATCATGTCTGGCACAAATCCTGGTGGCGAGAAGATCCTTAGGTCGGGCGCAAATCATGGTGGCGAGAAGATTGGTTGATCAAACGTGGTTGGTTGATCTCCAACTCGAGCGCAGCTTCTTATGCTGTAAGGGATCAATCGATCCAGATGAAGATCGATTGATCCTGATGTTCTGCAAAAATGCCAGATTGCTCCAAATTGCTCTAATCCATGCTTCGAGTGCATCATCCAAATTCAACCTATTTTGTACTTGCAAAGACTCTAAACTACTAACAAAGACTCTAAAAATATGCAGAAAAGAGAGCTAAAACCAATAAAAGTGAGGTACATCAATTCCCCAAACTTAACTTCTTGCTTGTCCACAAGCAAAGAAATGGAAGACTGAACGAAAAGTGCAATTAAAGGAACTTATTCGTCATAAGAATATTGTAAGTCAATTCATGTAGTAAACCACATGAAACTTATCTGGCATAACCGAGACCACCTTGTACTTTTCCTGGACTTAGCAGCTGTCCCAATCGAACTCCACAATCCAAGTGAGTGACCCGAATGCACCATACCGGCTTCCTAAACATCTATGTGCGGTCTCATAGAGGGAATGTGATCAAACGATACATGGCTTTCTCTTTCAGTCTTAGAACTCCCTTCCATATGGTTCTTTTCCTCTCGTTTCATTTTAATTCCAACCAATTTCTCCCTACTTACCTAGGGTATCATTGTATTTTTTTTAATTGGTTGGTTATTGAGCAACTCAAAGGATATAAGCAAGAGTAACTTCATTGGAGTTCCTCTCTGTCAACTAGCAATACTCAAGCAAAGGGTAGCGTCATTGGAATTACCTCAGCCTAGTAACATTACTCAAGCAAGAGCAGCATCATTAAAGAACTTTTGCCCTGAGCTTACCAACAGTGCACACAACTTTGTTATATAATTACTTCAGATTAAGCATAAATGCTTGAAATGATTAAGAGAGAGGAACTCATACTTACACAGGAAAATCCATGTTTACACTGAAAAGAGGAACTGATCTGATGCATACCAATCCTCTTGACAAGAAAACTAAGTCAGGTTAGGTGTGAAACCGGTATGAGATTCTTCGAATACCCAAGAGGATGTGGGTAATGCTGAGAAGTAGTGTAGTCTCCAAGTTTTCCAATAGTCAATTGATCCCTGTCATGCTTAAATCAATGGGACTTAGTTCATAACAATGCAATAATCCTCAAAAGTCATAGTTCCTACAATCAGTTTTTAAGCTCAAAGACAAAAAGATTCAAGAAAAACACAAAAAAATGTCTAGAAATGCAATCAAAAGAAAGAAAAATAGCATTTGTCACAACAAGTGCCCTCCCCCAGACTTACTTCACACCGTCCCGGTGTGAGAATAAGCCTGAAGAAAGCACGACTTACGCAGAAAAATAAGATAAAAAGTAAATAAAAAAATCAAAAAAGAAAAAGGAAGAGGGTAAGAAAATCGATCAAACTCTGAGCTACTCTGGGCTGCAGCTCTCTCGGTCCCTGGAGCTATGCGATGGCAAGGTAGGTGATGGTCCAAGGTCTCCTCGTCCTCCTCCTTGTCATATGAAGCAGCAAGCCCATGTTCAGCAACATCGGGCCTCACATCTACAGCTCTCGTGCCTGTCTCAGCTTTGCTCCATGAAGGCTCGCTTAAACAAGAAGGCACTGGCACCTTGATCTTCCTTAGTCCATCCCAAATACGTCGCATCATCGAGTGCTCCTACTTCTCAGTCTCATATACCCAGCATCAGTACTCCCTGTCAGTAAAGTCGTCCGAGAATAGAGGAATTTCATACTCTGTAGTGTATTTTGGAATCACATGCTCCATCGTTGTCTCTACAGTGCGGGCGTGGATTGTGGCTGTGGCGGCGCGTGTGGTGGCAAGTCTGGCTGATCCTCGTATCAGTGAGAAGAGGTCGAACGAGTAAGGTGAGTAAGCTCAATCTCAGCAATATCCGGGTGAGTGAGATATGGCTTGAACACCACATTAGAGTGGCAAGTAACTGAGGTGATCTCTTGTATAGAAAGTTTTCACCAGCAAGGCTACCAATCTCGAGCATAGTACCTCTACTTTGTCTTCGAGTCAGATACGTGCAGTTGGTCATTAACTTATCGTCCATATAATGGATCCCCTCGACCTTCTCTATGCTGCTAAGATCCAACATGTGAAACATAAATATCGGAGTCAAGAGACTAGCTATCGTCTCCTTCAGTGGTGTACTAGGCGATCCTCAGAAATGCCGTTCTGTGAGCATCTGAGCAATAACAAATCCCTAGTTAATATCGAGGCTCGTCTGAGTAAGCTGAGGTGACCTTCCATAGAGGTCAGTTATTGTAGGAGTTGTGGTGTGATGAGTTCCAGCTCAACCTTAGTTACTGCTCCAAATTCCTGATTGCATGAAATTATAGACCCGATGATCTTCGTCACCATCCTTACCGCTGGATTCCTGATGTGCGTAAGCTTTGATCCACGACCCTGCTAACGACCATCTGGTATGATGTTCCATAATACTTAGTTAGGTTTTCCCTCCTACGATAAAAGGCGGCCATCTGCACGTTCCTGAAACCCATAGATTCGGCAGATGTCTTGAATTGTCATAGTGTACAATGCACCACCAGATAAGAAGGTGAAAATCGCTGGATGCTAAGAGCTGCCGAACTAGCTCTTGATATAGAGGGTATATGCGATGTGTAAGTGTCCCTAAACCAAGTCTGCTCAACATACTACTGACATCCTCCAGTATCCCCAGTTTATCGAGAGAATTGGTGCATGCGAACTTAGTGGGCACTAACTTGTTCCTTAGAAACTAATCATAAAACACACTGTGGTGGCGTTGCCAACCCGATTCATTGTCGCTGTTGGTATAATTAGGATCTTTCTTCATGAGAGAGGGATATGTATGGTGCTTTTTATGACTCTGAAAAGGAGTTTTATCTGGTCATGGCCACGGTTCAAGATTTTGATATCTTGAGCTAAAGTTGGATGGTTGTCATGTTTCATGTAGTGAGGATATCCTAACCTTTTTGGAAAGTTTCTTTTCACCAGCACGACTCATTGCCTAGTAAAAGTCAAACCCAGAGAAAGACAATGGCATAAGTTCAATCATCAAAGCATGTGAAATTGGAAGTTTCGATTATATATTGAGATTGTTGTGAAATAAATCAATTGAATCAATCATTAACACATATAAACATCTAGCAATGCATCTAGTAATTCGTCTGAATCTCAATTTTAAATCAAAATTCCCTAAAATTTCCTAAAATTCTCATTCAACCTAAAATTGAAATCTACACAAAAAATTCTAGAAAGTGGGTAATTCAAACTCGAAATCATCACATAACATCAAAAACTGATAGATTGTGCATAGATAATCAAGAAAAAAATCAAAATTCCTCAAACCCTAAAATGGCCTTCAATTTCGCAGAATGAAAAGTGGAGAAAGAGGTTTAAGCCTTTGCAGATCAAGAATCATGATAGGAGAATCAAAAATAGGAGGGAAATCCAAGTGGGCTAGGATCAAGAATCCTTAAAATACGTTAAGAATCGAAAGATTTATGAAGGATTGAAAAATTCTATCAAAAATCGCTTAGAAAGAACAAGTTCTGAAAATTCATTGGTTTTGGTCCAAAATCTTGAGTTTCTTTTATTTTGAAAGTGTTTTCTGGTTCAATCCAATTGAATTAAACTGATCTTTGAAAACAGAAGACTTACTTGGTTCGACGATCGATCGATGCTCAGGTTTTCCTCTCGATGCCTTATACGCGTGATCGATCGATCTCGTATAGTAGGATCGACCTGCAGGTCGTGCATAATGTTCTCAGGGAGCTTGATCAATGGTTCAGTATCTGACAGTCGATCGTCAGATCGAGTACAGTGTCATTTTCTCCGTGGATTGAACGATTGTAAAGTTGAGGTTTGATACTCTCAGGTTTTAACTCTATTATCCTACTACAAGTGCACAACAAAAATAGTAGTATATAAGGGATCAAATCCACGAAGAACCAAGTATTGCACTATTCATTACTTAACTCTAATTCAAGATAAATAAAACAATTAAAAATGTTATAAGAATTAACAACTTAACGATTGAACACGATTAAATCTCAATGTTTAAAAACATTAGGCATCGAGAATTCATAAAGAATAGGAAATCAATTCAGGAAAACTATTAAGAGCATTCATTCAATCAATTCTTGACTCAAACATATAATTCTAGCAAACCTATTGTCGTGGTGTTGACTACTATGTTTAATAACCTAGGAATCCTAACTGTCATTGGTCCTAGAGATGTAAACATGCATTATCGATTAGGTCTAATTATCCACAACTAGCCTTAACATTAGTTTTCATTGGTTAAGGACTAGTTGCTCATCTAAGTTAGTTCAGGCATCTAACAAGCTTTTGGATAGTTTAACAACCTAAGATCATAGACTAGGTGATCAAGCTAATCTAAGCATTAAACTCAGTCTTAGATGGAGAACACATAACATAGAGCCTTAATTGTTCCTAATTCATGGATTCCTAAATCCCTTAAAAACCTTAAACCTGATAAGAGAACTACTCAGACATTATAGAAGAGATAATTCAATATAAGAAATAGAAAACATAATTCAATTGCCAAGAATCACAAAGGGTTCACATATCTTCTCAAAGATAAAGATGAATTTTTCTTACAGGCTTTCAAGGTGTATGTGCTGCTAAAGTAATGCATGTACTCTATAAAAATTCTATAAACCTAGTTTTATAAGTCTTAAAACGCGTAGGTGCAATACAAAAAAATTAGCTTTGTCTTTCACAGCTTCGAGGATCGATCGATCCAGGTACAGATCGATCGATCTGTAGTGGAACAGTCGATCATTGCATCAACTATTCAATCTTTAGATCGGACGCAAGTCATGCATATCAGATCGATCCTTTGTGGCAAGGTCGATCCTCAGGTCGGGCGCAAGTTATGGTGGTGAGACAACTGATCGACGAAGCTTGGTTGGTCGATCTTCAAGTCATGCGCAACTTTTGTTGCTATATGGGATCGATCAATCTAGGTGATGATCGATCGATGCTGATATTATATAGAAACGCTAGAATTGCTCCAATACATGATTCGTGTGCTTAATCCAGATTCTACCTATTTTGTACCTGCAAGGACTCTAAAACATTAACAAAGACTCTAAAAACATGCAAATTAGTGAGCTAAAAAAACCAATAAAAATGAGGTACACCAATTCCCTAGACTTAGCTTCATGTTTTTCCTCAAGCAAAGAAACAAAAAATTGAACGAAAAGTACAATAAGAAGAACTCATTCGTCATAAGAATACTGCAAGTCAATTCTTGTAGTAAACCACATGAAACTTACCTGACCGGATCGAGACATCCTTGAACTCCACAATCCAAGTAAGCAATCTGAATGCACAATACCGACTTCCTAAGATATCTAGATGCAGTCTCATCGAGGGAATATAGATCAAATGATACATAAGTTTCCCTTTCAGTCTCAGGACAACCTTTTATACGGTTCCCTTCTTCTCATTTCATTTTAATTTCAACCAATTTCTCCCTATTGTTCTAGGGTATCATTTTATTTTATTTTTATTGGTTGGGTCCTTGGTAACTCAAAGGATGTAGGCAAGAGTAGCTTCATTGGAGTCCTCCTCAGTAAGCTAGCAATACTCAAGCAAATGGTAGTGTCATTGGAGTTAACCTCAGACTACCAACATTACTCAAGTATGAGTAGCTTCATTGAAGGACTTTTGCTCGTAGCTTACCAACAGTGCATTCAACTTTGTTATATAGTTATTTCAAATTAAACATAAATGCTTGAAATGATTAAGAGAGGGGAAACCATACTTATACAGGAAAATCTGTAATTGCACTGAAGAGAGAACTCGATCCTATGCATACCAACTCCCTTGACAAGAGAACTAAATCATGTTTGGGGTTAAGCCGGCATGAGATTCTTCGGATACCCAAAAGGATGTGGGTGGTAGTGAGAAGTTGTGTGGTCTCTGAGTTTTCCAATAATCAACTGATCCCTGTCAAGTTCAAATCAATGGTATTTAGTTCATGATAATGCAATAAACCTCAAATTTCATATTTCCTACAATCAGTTTTTAAGCTCAAAAAGACTCACGAAAAACAGAAAATGTCTAAAAAAAAAGAAAGAAAGAAAAATAGTATTAGTCACAGTAAGTGTCCTCCCCCCAGACTTACTTCACACCGTTCAGGGGAATAAGTCCAAAGAAAGCACGACTTACGCATAAAAATAAGATAAAAAGTATAGAAAGTCGAAAAAGATAAAGAAACAAAAGGGTAAGAAAGTCGATCAAACTTTGAGCTATTAGGGGCTGCAGCTCTCTCGGTCTCCTGGGGCTCTGCGATGGCAGTCCAAAGTCTGATCTTCCTTGTCCTTTTAAAAAGAGTTAATACACCCATGTCCAATAACATCGGGTCTCACATCATTCGCTCTGGTGATCGTCTCTGTTCTACTTCCTGAAGGGTCACTCATGCAAGAGAGCACATGCATCTTGATCGTCCTAAGTGCATCCCAAATGCATCTCATCATAGAGTGCTTCCTCTGCTTAGTCTCATATTGTGCCAATATTCTCTGTCTGTAAAGTAATTAGAGAAAGGAAGGAGATCATAATCTGCAGTGTACTCTGGAATAATGATGTGTTCCATCGTAGTCTTTGCAGTGGTAGGTGAGAGTGAGGGTGTGAAAGCGCGTGAGGAGGGGAGTCTAGTAGATCCTTGTATCAACAGTAAGAAGTACATCTAGTTGGACGAAGATGCTCTATCTTAGCAATCTTTGGGTTAGTGATGTGTGTGAGCTGTGATGCACGGCCTTGATATCCTCCATTTGCTATGATGTGCCACAGAATCGAATTGGGCTGACCTTTCTGTGATGGAAACTGTCCCTTTGCAAGTTCTCTGAATCCATAAATCTTGCATATGTCCTTAACTGTCATCGTGTACAGTGTTCCACCAAAAAGGAATGTAAACAAAGCCGTGTATACTGGAGCGTAAGATCAGCAGCCATGTGAACATCGCCGGATGCCAATAACTGTCGAACTGGCTCAGGATAGAGTGGAGAATTGCGATGTGCGAAAGTCCCAAACCTGAGTCTGTTTACCATACCATTTACGTCATCCAAGATCCCTAGTTTCTCGAGCGTATTGGTGCAAATTTACTTAGTTAGGACTACCCTGTTCCTCATGAGTTTGTCATAGAACACACTGTGATAGTTCAGCCAATCCAAATCTGTATTCCTCATAGTGTACGTAGGATCACTCTTCATCATAGTTGCGTCTGATATGTTTTCCTCGTTGGCTGCAAACAAAGTGCCATCAGGTCGTGGCCATGGTGGGAGAAATCGGTCTATCGAACCAACACTGGATGGTTGTCATGTTTTCTGAACTGATGACCGCCAAAGATTCTTGGAAGGTTTCTTTTCGCCAACACGAACCATTTCCTGGTAAAACACAAACACGAAGAAAAACATAGACATAAGCTCAAAAATCAAGGTTTGAAAATCTGGAATCTCGAACTTGGAAGTAAACTAGAGTGAATGCAATCCATGTGTTAATTCCAAATTGAATCCCTAAATTTTTTCCTAAGTTCTCCTTCAACCTAAACTTTGATTCTGCACAAAATCTTCCATATTATGGGCAAATTGAACTTGAAATCATCATACGATATTGATAGCATGTGGATTGTGCACAATTAATCAAGAAAATTTCAAAATCAAACTCAAAAATTTTCAATTTTTGCGGACTGGAAAGTGGAGATAGAGAGCCATACCTTTGCATATCAAGAATGATAATTAGATAATCAGAAAGAGGAGAAAAATCCGAGTGGGTTAGGTTTAAGAATCAAGAAAATTTGTTAAGAATCAAAAGAATTATCAACGATTGAAATTTTGTAGAATTCTCTCAAAGAGTTATCGAATGATTGTAAAGTTGAGATCTGATAACCTCAGCTTCTAACCCTATTGTCCTACTGTAAGTGCACAACAAACATAGTAATATATAAGGGATCAAATCCACGAAGAACCAAATATTGCACTATTCATTACTAAACTCTAAGTCAAGCTAAATAAAACAATTAAAAAGGTTATAAGAACTAAGAACTTAACGATTGAACACGATTAAAACTCAATGTTTAAAAACATCAGGCATCAAGAATTCATCAAGAATAGGAAATCAATTCTGAAAAACTATTCGGGGCATTCATTCAATCAATTCTCAACTCAAACATAAAATTCTACCAAACCTATTGTCGTGGTGTTGACTACTATGTTTAATAACCTAGGAATCCTAACTGTCATTGGTCCTAGAGATGTAAACATGCATTATCGATTAGGTCTAATTATCCACAACTAGCCTTAACATTAGTTTTCGTTGGTTAAGGACTAGTTGCTCATCTAAGTTAGTTCAGGCATCTAACAAGCTTTTGGATAGCTTAACAACCTAAGATCATAGACTAGGTGATCAAGCTAATCTAAGCATTAAACTCAGTCTTAGATGGAGAACACATAACATAGAACCCTATTTGTTCCTAATTCATTGATTACTAAATCCCTTAAAAACCATAAACCTAATAAGAGAACTACTCAGACATCATAGAATGAGATAATTCAATAGAAGAAATATACAATATAATTAAATTGCTAAGAATCACAAAGGGTTCAGAAATCTTCTCAATGATATAGATGAATTCTCCTCCTTGACTTACAAGGTGTCTCTGCCGCCAAAGTAATGCTTGTTACTCTATAAAAACTCTAAAAACCTAGTTTTATAAGTCTTAAAAATGCATAGGTACAAAACAGGAAAATTAGGTTTGTCTTTCGTAGCTTCGAGAATCGATCGATACTGGTACTGATCGGTTTGATCTGTAGTGGAACGGTTGATTATCGCATCAACTGGTCGATCTTCAGGTCGGGTGTAACTCACACGGGAGACTACATCGGTAGATCATTTGAGGCAAGGTCGATCCTCAAGTCGAGCGCAAGTCACAGTGATGAGACGACCGATCGATCAAGCGTGGTTGGTCGATCTTGAAGTCGTGCGCAGCTTTTGATGTTGTATGGGATCGATCAATCTAGGTGAGGATCGTGAAGATCCTGCTGTTCTGCAGAAACGCCAGAATTTCTTTGAATTGCTCTAATTCATGCTTCGCGTGCATAATCTAGATTCCATCTATTTTGTACCTACAAGGACTCTAAAATACTAACAAAAACATCAGAATTAGTGAGCTAAAAACCGATAAAAATGAGGTGCATTAATGTCGATCATCACGTCGTGCACATCTATGTATTACCTCGTGGAATAATCGATCTTTATGTGGATCGATCGATCTCAGTAGTCTGAATCGAATTCTTACCTGAAACCAAAAATAAAACCAAAATGAAAGTAAACTCAAAACATAAAAATGCAGAAACTAAATGATACCTACTAGTGGATTGCTTCCAACTCATTTCTTGTTTAAAGTCATTAACTTAACACAAGCGACTTCTAGATGGTGAGTAGACTCTCAGGAGGTATTGTTCCTGCCTTAGTCAAGCCATCGTCCATGATGAACTGCCTCAAACGTGGATCCTTGTTGTGAAATTCAGCTCCCATAGTGTCTAGCAACAATACAGTTCCATCGGGTCGTACCTCCTTCATAGTAAAAAGTCTCCAGCTTTCTATTTCAAACTTACCTACAAAAACCTTAAGATGAGAGTTGTGAAACATAAATCGAGAATGGACATTAGGCTCATGGTCAAGGATATGTGTGTCTCGAAGATCTAAGTCTAGAGCATCATTATAGTCCACTGAATCCTTTGCAAGCTCACAGCGAACACAGTCCTCTTCGTCTGATTCATACCTAAACAGCTCATCAAACATCGAAGAAGTCCAAACGTCTGCTTCCGATTCTGATCGAGTATTGAACCTCTTGGTCATGGTGATCATCTCGCACAAGTTATCAGTAGAAGTTCTGATGGGATAAGACATTCCTTTTTCGACATTCTCCAAGACCACACTTTTGTTGGGGAAATCGATTTTAGCCCCAACAGTGTTCAGGAAAGGCCTTCCCAAAGTTATGGGAACTGCACCACGTCGTGCCATCTCAACCACAGTAAAGTCGGTTTGAACTTTACGGTTTCAAACAAGAAATGGGAAATCGACAAGCCTTCCGCGTGGCCATTTAGAAGAGTCATCTCCAAAAAAAATAGAGGCATTGTGATCCTACATAAGCTCGATTCCCAACTTCTTCATATTCTCCATTGAGATCATATTCACACTTGCTCTAAATCGCAAAGTACATCAGCAAACATCAACTTCCCAAGAGCACAAGGAATCATGAACTCACCTTGATCCTCCAACTTAGTGAGCTATCTCGGGAAAGGAATTAGTGGCTTGTAACCACATTGCATGACTCTTTGGGATTTTTCATTACTTTCCCTTGAAGAGCTCCTTGATGTCATTTCATTGCCTCTGTAGTCTGAGCTACCTGCGTATCTAGCTTCTTCAAATGTGCAGACACTAAGTCGAACTTCTTTTTGAGGTCATTGTACATGCCATAAACCTTAGCACTAAGCTTTGTAGTAGTCTTATGTTGTTCTTGTGAAAGTTGTTGGATCAAAGTTTTGATCTCATCATTGGAAGTTCTTGAAGAGCTCGCTGGAGCTTGTTGCTGTTGTGGTTTCGTCTGTTGAAAAAGGCTTAAATAGATTCTGGCAATTTTGATTTCCTGATTTATGCACATGAGGCTTATGGTAGTTTTGGTTGTTCCACCTTTGACCTTGGCTTGGCACAAACGACTTTCCCTAAAAAGGTGATTCCTGAGGCATTATCTAAGTTGGGAATACTAAGACCTGAGGATTCTCCACATTAGTGCTCTTATAGGATAAGTAATTCTGATTATGACCCTTGTTTTGCCAGTTAACATAATCGACCTCCCTTTGATTCTCAGTATAGTCTGAATTCTCATGTACATAAGCAACCTCTCCATCGTTTTGACACTGCTGCACTCCTCTGATTTGATTGGCTTGCCTTGATCAGCATATCGAGCTTCTCAGTAAGCTCATCTATCTTCTGTGTCTCCACACTGTTGACTCTTCTTTCCCGATCATATTGTGGGCAGTGATTACCAAAACTTGCAACTAGATTCTCGATAAGGGTGAAGGCTTCATCCCTTGCTGGCTGCATTTAGGGTGTTCTTTAAATCCCACTCGATACAACCATAGAAAATGCTCAGTAGCTACTCGTCTATGTACCCATGGTGTGGAAAATCTCGCTGGTACTCTTTAAACCTCTCCCAAGCTTCACTGAAAGACTCACTAGGACGTTGCTGAAAACCAGTTATCTTGTTCCTCAATGTAGCGGTAGAAAGGCAGCTTTAACTACTTCTTATGTAGTGAGCGATCCTGGAGGTAGAGACTTCAACCATCTAGATGCTTTGTCAGAAAACGAATGGTAAAAAAGCTTGCACTTAACATAGTCTGCAGGGGCTCCATTTGAACTCTTTGTGCTGCACATATCTTCAAAGTTCTTGATGTGATCCATCAGATTCTTTCTAGGCAAACCATTGAAGATATATTGATTGAGCAATCCTATCACCCAAGGCTTGATCTCATAGTCTTGCCTCTAAATTGGCGGAGGGCGAATAAGAGACATATTCTGGTAGTACTGGTGAGGTGTGTTCTTGATATTCATGAATTTTACGCATTTTAGCTTCATAATTTGTATGTGTTTGCATTCATTCATGTTCCATACTATGCATTTTAGAGTCCAATTAGGATCATTCTTGCATTTGCATAGCATTTGGAGCATTTCATGAACTTTGGAGCAATTTGGAGCACTTTGGGTCAATTCGGAGCATTTTGGAGCAAACAAGCATGAAAATTGCAAGTTAAGACTAGAACTGAAGAGTTGGAGCCAAAACATCAAGAACTGAGGATTTTACAGGCCAAGTACTCAAGAATCTCACAGCCAACTCTCCAAGCATTGGCGAGTTTAGAGTCCTATACTTAGCCAAAAATGCAATTTTTGGCTGAACTCTTCATGTCCAACTCGCCAAGCATTGGCAAGTTCAAGCCTCAGCACTTAGCCAAATCTTCAAGTTTTCAATGTCCAACTCGCCACCACTCCCACTTGACACTAGCGAGTTCAACATCCCAGACTTAGCCAGAATTCATGTTTTTGAAGCTGAGTCACTCCAACTCGCCAGTGTGTGACGAGTGTAGCCCAGATTAAGCATTTGCTGGAGCTGAAGTATGCTGAACTCGACCCCTCAACTCGCTAGACACCTGAAGCAACTTAGACGGACTTTGTTTTATTTGACCGACTCTTTACTTTTGTTGACTTAAAATTAGGCCTTCTGTGTTTTAAGCCCTATAAATACCCTTATTTTAGCTGAAACAGATATGAGAGTTTTAACCTAATTTCTGCCTCTTTCTTATTTTGTTCTTTGCTGTTCTTGTTGTTCTTATGAAATTCATGATTTCTGCTTTAATCTCGCCTTAGGTTGGTAGATCTCATTTTCGTTTATTCTTTTATGTCTCTAATTATGCTTTCCAGGTTTGTTATTGTTCTTCACTCTATGAGTACTGAGTAGATTTNGAGTAGTGAGTAGATTTCTTAGGGCTTAGTGAGGAGATGAAGTAGATCTGGGCAGTTTTCTGGGTTTGTGATGTTTGTGTTTGAATACTGTCATAGGCTGTGCTAGATTGAATGTTCTTCATGCTTATTTTGACTTGATCACTCAAAATTTGATTCGTAGGCTATCTTTGCCCGAGAGGTATTTGATGATATGCTTGGCTTAGGTTCAGTTTAGGATTGACTCATTCTGGCCCAAGAGATTGGATGATCAGAGAGTCAGTTGGTCATGTAGGATAGGCTTGCTAATGCCAGCTCAGGCGTGTAATCACCAAGAGATTGGGTTAGGATTGCACTTGAGCTAAGATTTCATGACCATGAGAGTGGCTTGTTTACCTTAGTATCCTGATTCGCTGCTTGCCTACTTAGGTTGTTAGACAAAATCTCAACCCAGATTTCTGTTTAGTTCCTTCACTTCAGTCTCCTCACTGGCCCATCTTCATTTAACTACTGCAACTCGCCACTCGCACTTGCTGTTTTCTGACTCTGTTTCTGCATTTACTTAGTCTCTGTCTTTCAAGTTACATGTGTTTCTGCTCAGTTTGATTTTACTTAGTCATTTTCATGCATGTCTTCTCTGTTTGTTTAGTTTTGCTTTCTAAGTTGATTGTGACAGAATCAATTGCATCCACTGTTTTTCCCTGATTTTGCTTGAACTAGATAGTCGTCCACACCCATAGTACTAACATCATGCTTTGGTTCGACAACCTTATATACTATAAGGATTTGATAACCAGACTAATAATCTTGTTATCAGTTCTAATCACCAATCGCTCGGCGTTGAGCCTGCTCATGTTGCTGTCTGAGCTGAGTTATTTCCCTCTGTAGTTGCTCCATTGTTACCTCTCCAACCTCATCCTGATGGTCACCCTCGCAGGTCTATGGATCAATTGGAGTGTGATGACTCATTTCTTTAGCTCTTCTATTTACTCGTTCAATTCTAGCAAGCGTTTTGTTGTCGAGATTCATATGGTTTTAAGATCTTTGGCTTTTTCTTACCATAAACTTGAAACACAAAGAAAAAGTAACAAAAACGCAAAACCTAAGTAAAATGACTTAGACTAGAACTCGAATCTCAATCAAAAGGCAACTAATTGGTTCCCCGGTAACAACGCCAAAAACTTAATGTACTCAGAGTTTAACCCTAGCAATCTACTACAAGTGCACAACAAATCAGTGTAGTACTTAGGGATTGAATCCACGAGAACCAAGGATGCACTATCAATTACTCCATTCTACTTCAAGCTAAATCAAAAAAATTTAAAAGAGTGATTACAACTAACAACTTAAGCACATAAAACGATGTAAGTGACAATATTAAAAGCAATAGACATCGGGAATTCATCACGAAACTATTCAGGACATACATTCAACCAATTCTCAACTCAGACATTAATTTATACTAAACTCATTGTCGTGGTGTCGACTACTATGTCTAACAACCTAGAATCCTAAACTGTCATTTGGCCCTACTGATGCGATGGCATTTGCATACTCAAAGCACAATCAATTAAATTTATATTCAACAAACACTCACACAATCATGTCATTTTCAAGCACTTGAGGTTCGAACCCAAAGGAGTTTTGGTGCACAATAGGGATGCAAGGATCTATGCTAATCTAGAGTGATAATGAGAAATGAATTATGCAAACTAAGAAATAAGAAAGAAACAAACAAAACAAGAAGCAAACATATGCAATCTAATCATTAGCCAAACCAACAATCAAAGCAAACAAGATTAAACTAGCAAATGCAAGCGAAATTAACTAGATAATTAACAATATGAGAAAAATGAATGATCTAGGCAATGGCAATCAATCTAGAGGCAAGGCAAATGGATGAATGATGCAACAAGGAGATAATGAATGCACCACCTAGGGCATAGAACACAACAATGATAGCAAGACTAGCCAACTCTCATGGCACTAATCACTATTCAAGAGAAATGACCCAACTAAACTCTCATTTGTTATATCAAGACTCCCAAATGCCTTACAATTAAGTCCACTATGACCAATCAATCCCATAACAACATCTCTCAATGGTTATGGAGAAAGATCCCTAAAATAGGTCATTCGGGAATTTCATCGAACACCTCTCGGGCGATGATTTTCCTAGCATCTAAATCCATGTGATCAAGATGAATCTAGCTTTAAGAGCACCTAAATAGGAGGTTCTAACTATCCTAAGCATCAATCAACCATTACCAAACCCTAGATCTAGCCAAAACCTAAACCATTCTAAGAGACTACGCACTCATGATCATAATGCAATCAAACAAACAAATAAAGCAAAACATAATGAAAATTGATAGAGAAATAAACATGAGACTCTTAATTACTTAAGAAATGACCCACGAAATGGATCATCCAAAGGATCTCAAGGTTTTGTTCTCTACAATCTCCAAAGTGTTCTTGAGAAAATAGAGAGAAAACTATAATCTAGATCCTAAAACCATAGAAAATTAAAAACTTGATGTGTTGGAACCCCTAACCATGTATTTTTACCCATGGAATTAGGGTTTCTGATCACTTAAATTAAACCATTAAACCGGGACCAACTGGTTTTAATTATCAAAATTAAAAATCACAAAGTTGGTTAGTTCACGTGGCCGCGGCTCAAACGGATCGCGCCCTGGTCAAGAGCCTTGGTGGCCACGGCTAGAATGGATTGCGACAAGGTCGAGACGTGCCCTGTAGCCGAAGTCCGCGGCAGGAGTGGATCGCGGCGAGGTCGAGACGTACCTGTAGCCGAAGTCCACGGCTGGAGTGGGACGCGGCTAGGTCGAAAACTTTGGCGCGGATGTTGGGTTCGCGACCCGCGACTAGTGCAGGTCGCAGGTCCGGTCGCGAGGATGCGTACGGGTGTTGTCGGATAGACGAACGGATGCGTGTTACGGTCGGGAGTGTACGTCCGGATGGTGCTTACGGATGGAGGTTCCTACCCGCGACCAGTGCGGGTCACGGGTCCGGTCGAGAGCATCGTCTTGCGGTATGTGGATGGACGAACGGATGGTACCACAAACGGATGCACGTACCCGCAACCAATGCAAGTCGCGGGACGGGTCGCTGCCGCAGCTATCAACACATTCTTCAACTCTTTTTCTCCGGTTCTTCTCTCCCCTAAGCATAATCCCAACCTCCAAGCATCCAACTTCTTCATTTTAGCTCCAATCTCCATAGTGTGTGGTCCTAATCACCTAAAAATATCAAAAAAAACAAGAAAAAGTGCAAATGCAAAGACTAATGACTTTAATGCATGAAAATGAAACTATGTGAACCTAAAGTGATATGATATGCAATTAAATGACTAGAAAATGATGCTAATATGAGATGAAAACTAGGCTAAATATGAGACACATCAACTCCCCCGCACTTGCCTTTTGCTTGTCCTCAACCAAACAAGACAATAATCTGAATAAGAAGTTGAGATCGGGAATTCAAGGAAAAAGACAATATGATGCAATGCTAATCTCACTATCCAAGATGGCAATTCTAGGATGCATTAGATGTCAAGTTTACTAAAAAATCTAGCCATACTCATCAAAGCTCAATCTAGATTCAACTTCAACCTACACTATTCATTCAAATCAACTAAGCCTTTTAACATTCAATTAAGATCAAGAACCGTGAATCACACAATGCAAAACAAAGTGAACTTGCTTGGCTAGGGTAAAGGTCAAGAGATTAAGATGATCTCTTCATCCATAAGGCTCGATGCTCAATATACAAGGATCATTGAAGAAATGAAATGAACTTTAGGATAATACTAAAGGTTTAAGCCAACCTACACATACAAGAGTAGACTCTCATCTACCCAACCTATGCAAGAATCGACTTAAGTCCCTAAAGCTACACTAATCCCAATTGATCCTAAAATCTACCCTTCTCTCACAAGGATAACTCACACTTTTTTCCATACTTTCTTGGATCAACTTTTCCCTTTTTAGCTTCATTTCATTCTAAAGAGAGGGGTTTTCACTTATTGGAACGTCTAGCGGGTTTGGACTTCTTAAGACTTATGGTTCAACTCTTTTTCAATACTTTTTGCTTATAATCTTTCTTTTTCATTCCCATGAACCATATAAACGATTCCATGCAACCAAAACTCTTTACTAGACCCCTTTTTACATTCACTTCATTACCATTACTCTCCTAATCCTTCTTTGAACAACTATTTTATTTGATCACCTTCTTTAACCTATTTCCTATAAACACTATTAAGGCTCAATACACATACACACTCTCACCCAAGATAAGGTTCCCACCTAGTCTTATTTGGTTCAAAAATCGTGAACCAAAACTACATGAGAGACCACACTTGTCGGCTAGAACCTAACACTTTATCCGAAGCTCATTTCCAAACAATAGGCCTAACACACACGAAATATGAAGGCTTGAATAAAAGCTAGGCTAGGGGTGTGGAGACTAATTCATAAAATGAACTAGCTATTTGAGTACCAAAGAGTGGCAAAATGATGTAAGATACTCAAATATGTATATGTAATCCACAAATTCAAAATGCAATGCAAGGTGTGATAATTGTAAGTCCAAATTATGTTCCAATTAGCAAGGCTTAGCTTCAAATCACAGCAAGTTTCAATCAAAGAGAACATATAATCAAACATTCCAAGCATGGTTCAACCTTAATTTCAACTAGCAAGCTAAAGCATCAAACAAGTAGCGTCTAGGGTGTTGAACTTAGCAAATGGATCATCATGCCTATGATGCCTAGTCATTCCAATGCAATCCTAAAATGGAAACTAAGACTCAGTCCTAAAACAAATGATATGAAAATGCAAACTACATGTATGCTTGTTTTTGTGCTTTTTGAAAATTTTTTATGCAAAAATCGAAAAAAATGACTCAAAAAATGGAAAACAACAAAACTAAAAATGTCATTAGCCACTAGGCTCCCTCCCCCGGAATTATTTCTCACCGTCTCGGTGAGATAACAAGCTCAAGAGAAGGAAACCTTAAATACAAACATAAAAATGCAAAAGAAAAAACTATTTACAAGGTTAATGAATGGTACCTTGTTCACTTAGGTGTCCCACATGTCGTCTCGACATTGGGGACAATGGAGATTTCATCCCAATCCACTTCTCTTGAAAGAAGGACCTCTTCTTGACCATGAACCGATTCTTGTTGGTTCTCAACTCGCTCGCCAACTTCTTCCTCTCTTGGTGTAGGCGTTTCATCCGAGATATACCTTTGATGAGTCTTCATTTTCCTTTTTATCCAACCTAGTCTCTTGATGATTTTCACTTGGTTCTTGATAATGGTGATGAGCGATTGATCCTTTGCCGTCCTTGGTCTGAAAGCAACCATTGGAATTTCCCAACCTAGCAAATCCGAAGCATTGTTTTGTGCATTAGACGAAGAGGCTTCCTCGGATTCTTCTCTTTCTCCATATTCAAACTCAATATTTTCCAACTTATTCAAGGAAGTCTTCTCTGGGCATGGCAAAAGGATGGCCTTGAATTTCTCATTCCTATTCATATATGAAAAGTACCTTAAACCGTTCCTCCACTCCAAAATCTTGGTCTTCACAAAGTAGCTCCCATTAAACCTAACCCTTAGCATGGAAATTGCAAAAACGAATCTAAGGTTGACATTGGTTTGTGGAGGTTCATCAATGAAAGGAGTGTCATTTTCTTTCTTAAGGAACGAGTACAAACCAGTGTACAACATGCAAATCTCGGTTGAATTTATTGTTCCGGTCTCACTCCTAGAGCAAATGGTGTTTTCCAAAAACTTAGCTACCACTCGGATGGCCAGATTCCAAATCCAACCATTTTTAGGTGATCCACTAGCTCGCCTGGTTGCTATAATGCTCCAAAATTCATTTGCCTCATCGAAATGAAAATGCCCATGCTCTTCTTCATATGGGAACCCATAAACTTCACACAATTCCTTCATTGTTATGCTATGCCTCATTCTATGCATCTTGAAGTGCAATGTGGTTTCATCCAAGATTGAGTTGTTTTCATCCTTGTAAGTCAATCTAACCGTACCAAAGAACTCTTTAGCCGGCTCCGGGTATACCAAGTACTTCAAAGTAGCAAACTTCTCCAAGCCTATGTTCTTGAGGATAGCAAACACATCATCCTTGATTCCCATTACTTCAAGTGTCTTGGTTCGGAGATAAGGAGTGGGTTTGTAAGTGATTGCGAGTTGCTTGTTATATGATTCGTGCTCGAGCTTAGAGAATGGAACCGGTCCACTTGGAGGCAAATCCTTGGGTGTTGCCTTCCCCTTTTTACTTGTCTTCTTCTTTGACTTTGGTTCACTTTCTCTTGGAAATTTGGCATTCTTCTTACATGCTTTATCAACCATCTTTCCTTTTCCTTTTGATGTACTTGCAACATTGTTAGCTTGATCTTTACTTGGTGTCATTCTCTACAAAAAATCCACAACACTAATTAATTCAAGAGAATGTGAAAATACTTAATTAATGTCAAATTCAATCAAAAGTATTCAATCATGGTCAATGACAATCAAATAAGAAATATTCAATAACATTAAAGCTCAAAATCAAGCAAGGTAGCAAATTTGGAAAGAAAAATCAATTAATTGAACAAGTCAACACAAGTCAACCTAAAGTCAACAACAATTCAATCATGAAATTCCAAAATTAAGCAAGAATTGTATGGAATTTGCCTATGTAGTAAAATGAATCCTTGCAAATTAAACCAAAAGGAAGCTATCAAGACCAAAATCAAACATTTCGTCCAAAAAAATTTCTTTGCTCAAGAACAAGCTCAAGAACCCTAAATCTCAATTCCACTAATTAGGACTAATCCTTTTGAATTTAAGCTTAAATCAAGTTACCCAAACTATTTCTAATCATTTCCAAGCTAAACCAAACTCTAATCAACTCATTTAACCAAATAATCAAGAATTGGTAAATTTGAGTAAAAATGGAGAAATGGGAAGAATTGCACTTACTTGGATGGAATTGGCAAACTAAATAAGTAAAGCTTGAATGAAATAGTAAAGGATTTGAAAAATGACTTTAAAGTTCTTGAAACCAAACTTTAAAAATCGAAAATTTCTTGAGTTTAGAGAGAAAATGGTGTTTTTTTTTGTTTGTGAAAGTTTGAAAGTAGAGTGAATGAAGTAGAAGAAGTAAACCATATAGTTTGTAAAAATAAAAAAAATTCAAAATTTTTTTTTTATTAGTGACCTCGACCGGCCCGCGACCGGTAATGGTCGCGGGTCGTGGAATGCATGATCCGCATGGTTCTCGTGAACGGGGCCTTGATCAGAAGGGACCGCAGGTCATGTGCTTGATGTCTGCGGCTTTCCTCTTGACCGGCCCTCGATTGGATACGACCGCGGGTCGTGTCTTCTTCATCTGTGGGAAAGCTCGCGACCAAGGCCGCAATCAGATATGCTCGCGGGTCGTGTGGAGTTTGATCCGCGGGCTTCCTCTCGACCGGCCCTCGACCCAATTTGCTCGTGGGTCATGCTTACTTCCCAAACATCATTCCTTCTTCTCTCCATTCCTCATTTCCTTCATCCTTTACACGATTTACTTGCGACTTACACCAAAATCAAACACAAAAACATTCCAAAAACCACAAGATTCTCAACACAAACATAAACCAAATTAACAAGTTCTAAAATTAAAAGCAATATTTACAAAGGATATGTTTGGGATTGCCTCCCAAGTGCGCTTGTTTAACGTCTCAAGCTCGACGTTGTTCCCCGCTTTTTATTCGGTTAAAGGAATGGAAAGTGGATTCTTCTCCACTAACACATCCTTGAAGTTTGTTGAAAACCCTTTTATCAACCAAACGTGGTGAGTTTCCCTTGTCAAAACCATCATCCAAACCACCATCAAATCTTGGAACTTCACCTCCAAGCTCTCCATAATCTATTATTCCACAAAACATACCAAGTCGTGGCCTAATTGGATAAGCCACTTGGGGATTGACTTTCTCAAGCACAACTACGTTGTTAACAAAGTTGATCCATGCTCCAGCGGTGTTTAGGAATGGGCTTCCCAATATAAATTGGACCTTGCAATCCTTGTCCATCTTCACTACCGCAATGTCCATTGGAATTGTGCAATTCCCTATATTTAACGAATAGTCCACTAACCTTCCAACTGGATACTTTGTACAGGTGTCTCCAAAAGAGATTGGAGTATTATACTCAACAATCTTTGCTCCTAGCTTCTTTACTATGTCCAGTGACAAAACATTGATGCTAGCTCCCGTATCGCACAAGGGATTGTCAAATGCTAAATTCCGAGTGTACAAGGAATCACAAAGGACCCTTGATCTCCTTCTTTCTTCAACACCTTAGGTTCCGGAGGCATAGGAGTAGACTCTCCTCCATTAGCTAATAGCTTCTTGACGTTTTCCTGGTTAGCTAAGAGTGCCTTCATAAAGAGAATTTGAGCCGGAATAGAATGGAGATTTTCCGCATGTGGCATTGGAACTCCAATTGCAATCATATTCCCCTTAAATCTTGATAACACACTCCTTTGAGCTTTCGTCAAAGATCGCCCCGGAAATGGAAGTGGTGAAACGTAAGTAGGAGGTTTATCTGGTTTTCGTTTCTTATCAACTCCTCTTGTACCAACTCCCTTATCCACAGTAGCTTCATCATTCAAAACCCATAGCTCTTTACTAGAATCCTCCTCAACGTTCGCTTGAACTTCCCTAGCAACATTAGCAACTACATCTTCAACCTTGCCAAATTCCTCAACCTTTTGAACCATCTTCATAACAACTTCTTCTTCAAACTTGACCTCTTCAAGCTCCTTACCCTTACTAACTATGGCTGCTACCTCTTCCTTCACAACCCTTCTTACCAAAGCTTCAACTGTCCCAATCTTCTTGTTAGCCCTAATCCTTTCATCCTCTTCCTCACAAGCTAAAACCCAATCATCATACTATTTTACTTCTCCAAAAAAGACCATTGTAATTTCCTCTAAATCCCTTTTGTTATCCTCCATGGAGCAAATCGCATTGCAATACTCCTTCCGGGTTTACTCGGTTTTCCCCAGAAGTTTTCCTTGTGGCCTTTGACTAGAAGAGGCAATTTGAGACACTTGATTATCCAAAGTCTTCAAATGAGATTAAATGTCACTAAACTTGTTCAATGACTCATTGTAATAAATGTCCACCTTACTCTCTATCTTGTCTAACCTCTCATTGGTTTCTTGTTGACCCTCAACAATTTGTTTTAACATGACCTTGATGTCAACATCTTCATTAGCTTGTTGTCTTGGATAGTTGTCAACTCTTGGTTGAACCGGAGGCCTTTGGTTTTGGATGCTAGGTGGTTGAGATCCACCTTGAGGTCTCCATTGGTTGTTTTGGTCTTGAGCTTGATTTCCATAAGGCCTTGGTTGAAACGGATGGTATTACTTACCCATTGGCTGCCTTGGCGGATACCTTTGGTCCTGAGGATTCGCCACATTGTTGCTCCTATAAGACAAGTTGTTGTTATCCCATTGGTTGTTGTAGGGTCGGTTGTTGTAGCTATTCTCTTGATAGGTATTTTGATTCCTTAAGTAACTACATTCTTCTTGAAACACTTCACTACCCTCATACCCCAACTCTTGTACAACTTGCTGTCCAACACCAACTTCACCCATATAGTAAACCGACTTTTGAGTCCCTAAGAAGATCTTACTCAATTTGTCGATCTTATCATTGAGTTCCTTGCACTTCACTACCCTCATACCCCAACTACAAGTTACCGCTTTAGCTGATGAGCTGTTAGAGGAGTTGGCAGCATAAGACCAACTACAAGTTGCCTTGACTAAGCCAGCCACTGAAGGGTATTTGAGTATGGAAGCTGAGTGCTATGGGAAGCTGTTGGATTCTCACAAGCCAGTTAGGATTTTAGTGGTAATTGAAGAGTTGGATGAGATGTCTTCTGAGGATTTAGCTGCAACCCGACACTCGAGTGTGTCTATGCCGAACTTGAACGAGACTCGAGCTGCAAGCACCTGAATGCACTACGCCTAGAGTCACTGATGACTGGTCCGAGCTCAAGGCACCCAAGGTGGAATTGAAGTCACTTCCTGCAGGGCTAAGGTACGCATTTCTAGGCTTTAATTCTACTTATCCAGTAATTGTCAATGATGCCTTGAGTGATGATGAATTGAGCATGCTATTGACTAAGCTTAAATGTTTTAAAAAAGCCATAGGATACATCCTTCAAGATATTAGAGGCATATCCCCATGCTTTTGCATGCATATGATACACTTAGAAGATGAATCTCATTCTAGTGTAGAGCCCTAGAGGAGATTGAACCCGAACCTTTAAGAAGTTGTTAAAAAGAGATACTTTAGTTGCTAGACACTGATGTTATCTATCCAATTTCTGATAGTAAGTGGGTATCACCTGTGCATTGTGTTCCTAAGAAAGGGGGTATCACTGTGGTTAAAAATGATAAAGATGAACTGATCCCAACTAGAACCATAACGGGGCATAGGATGTGTATAGACTATAGGAGGCTGAATTTCTCCACTAGGAAAGACAACTTCCCTTTGCCGTTTATTGATTAGATGGTTGAAAGGTTGTCGGGTAAAAAGTGTTACTATTTCCTTGACGGGTATAGCGGGTTCTTTCAGATCCCTATACACCTGGATGATCAGGAAAAACTACTTTTACCTGCGCTTATGGCACCTTTGCTTACAAACGCATGCCGTTTGGGTTGTGCAATGCCTCAGCTACATTTCAGCGTTGTATGACTTCCATTTTCTCGGATTTGATTGAGGACGTGGTAGAGGTATTCATGGACGATTTCTCAGTCTATAGCTCTTCCTACGTCTCTTATTTATCAAATTTGTGCCGGGGACTTAGTAGGTGTGTGGAGACCAATCTTGTGCTCAACTGGGAAAAATGCCACTTCATGGTTCAAGAAGAGATTGTGTTGGAACACAGAATATCTGAGAAGAGTATTGAGGTTGACAGGGCAAATATTGAAGTCATGACTTAGCTACAGCCTCCTAAGACTTCATCAAGGACTTCTCAAAAATTGCAAGACCCCTGACGAGCCTACTATGCAAAGAGGTCGAATTCAATTTCAGCCCTGAGTGTCTCGAAACATTTCTGAAGATCAAAGAAGCATTAATCTCTACTCTAATAGTCCAAGCCTCAGACTAGACTCTTCCATTTGAAATCATGTGTGATGCGGTGACTTTGCTGTAGGAGCAGTTCTAGGTCAGAGAAAGGATAAACCTGGGGTAGAGAATGAGGATGTCCAAAGGATTACAGGAGGTGCACAAATGCATTGGTCTCCTTTCAAAGATCGGGAAATGGAATGTCACTACAGTGAAATTGGTTGTTGACAAGCTCAGTCATCTCTCGTTTGGAAAGAGCTCGAGAAGAGGGCGAGAACCAGCGCCTAGTGTAGTCATCAGAGAACCCTCACCGCCACCTTTGAGGTGATCGACCTTGATCTCTAGACAACCCACCAACCACTGGCCCTCACTGCATCTAGACAGGGTATCCTCTTATAAACACATGACTCCTTTTTAGATGCAGCCACACAGTGCAGGACCCCAGATTAGATTCAACCGAGGGACATGATGCCGAAAATCCTAGCCTCGACCTCAATTCAACCCAAGAAATCGATCCGCAAGTTGAAAGAACCCCCAAGCTTAACTTAGAGCCCAGCTTTGAACTGCCGAGACGGCGTAGACGCTCCATAAGCCGCTCCAGTCGAGCAAGAACTCAAAGTCTCGAGTCTCAAGTGCAACCGAAGGTGCAGTCTCAGCAGCTCACACTGCAGACTGGAATTCCCTGGATCGACAACCAAGGCTCGACTCCCCAGCAATTTACGCCTCAGACTGGATACAGTAGTCGTGGTCTGTTCGGTTCAACGTCTCAACAATATACGCAGCCACAAGAGTCCAATGTCATCGATCAGTTTGGCTCGAGTTCACAGCAGTTCATGCAGCCACAAGGGTATAACTTCATGGACTCCTTGGGCTCGACGTCGTTCCAGTACAGTGCCAACACCAAGCTCCAAACTCAGACCCAGAACGAGGATAGCATGGACATGGATTATGCTAGATGGGCTATTTTTTGACGCTGAAGTATTACCTGTTACACTCGTCTTGTATATACATTTTCATGTTTATATTCTGCTTGCTTGTTTGGGATCCTTTTTCACTCTTTTATCTACACAAGGGACTGTGTGATTTAAGTCTAGAGGAGGATTCTAGATATCATTTGATCATTTTTCTTTGCTCTTATTTTCAATTTTCATGCATCCATATTAGTTGTTCATTGCATTGCACGTATGGCATAGAAAAAAAAAATCAAAACATTTGTCAAAAATACAAAAACAGAGTGTCATGTAGTTATCATTCATATAGAATCGAGTCTAGTCATGCATTGGGGATTATGATGATTACGCCTTGCAAGCCTGCTGATTTTTGTGCTAAATTCACTGTCCTGAGTTAATGTTGTTTGCTGCTTGTTTGCTGGTCTAAAATGTAAGACTGCACCATGCTAGGAATGTTTAGTCTGGGTTTCATAACTTTGCTGAATTTTGATGTGATTAGACACCACTCCTTGCTAAGTGATAACCTGAAATGAATGCTTAATTATCAAGTCTATGCATTGAGTCTGAACTTGTGGATCACAAATTACTCGAATTTCCTTTCACCATCAGCATTTAACATGTTAATTCGAGTAGATTCCCACCTTGACCCTTACCTTCTTTCGAGCCCTGCATTATTTGCTGTGTGAATGTGAGGCCTATTTTTTGGATTAATCTTGGCATAAAGTGTTAGGTGAGTGCCGACAGGAACAAGATCTCATGTAGTTTCTGGTTCATAATTTTTGAATCAAACTAGGCTTAGGTGGTTTAAGGGTGTGGGATGCTTGTTTACTATGGTTGAGAAAGGAATGAAGAAAAGAATAAGGGCATGAATTAAAAGAGTCTAAGGGGAGAAAGGGCACAAAACGTATGAATGTTCTAGTAAAGGTTTTGGGAAATTAAAATTTGGAATTGGGTTCTAAGAAAGAAAAGATAGACAAAGCTTAGAGTGTCTTGTGTATTAAAAGAAAAAATAGAACCAGAGCTGATATGTGTTATGATCCAAAACCCCTAGAATAGTTGAATTAAGAAACCCCTCTCCTTAGATTAGCGATGCAAAAGAAGCTTCTGAAGTCGATCCTATTAAGCGCTTAGCTGAAAAAAAGAGACGTCTTCTTGGTTTTAAAGGGTAGAATTAGGATCGGACATTGGGTTTTAGAATGAATAGGTTTGAGCTCGAGTTGGGTGCACTGGGTAGATGGGACCTTGTTTCTGTATGCATATGTTGGTTCTCACATTTAGCCTTATGCTAAAGCTTATTCCATTTTGAGTGATCCTTGTGCAGATTTGATGAGCCAACACATTGAAGAGATCACCTTAATCTCTTAGACCATCCCTTAGCCAAACGAGTTTTTTACAAAATGCATAGCTTAATTCACGGTTTGAATTAATTTTAATGTTAAAAGGAGTGGTTTATTTAAATGCAATTGTAGGTTGAGCTTTAACTTAGATTGAACTGTGATCAGCATGGCTAACATTTTCAGAGTATGACTTGTTTAGTACTGCAGCCTAGAACATCAAAACAGGATATTGAGTTTAGCATTCGAGTCAGCTTGCTTTGGTTTTGAGTCCCCATTTAGCAACCTTTTCTCCGAATTTGTTCTTGTCTGTTTGCTTGAGGGCAAACAAAAGATAAGTCTGGGGGAGTTGATATACATATTTTTAGCATGTTTTAGGAGCCTCATTTAGCTAGCACCCGCATACATTTCTACTGCATTCTCATCATTTTAGAGTCCAAGTAGTCCCATTCATATGCATTAGCATACACATTGTATCCGAGGAATTTTCAGGTACTGGAAGCACTAAAACTTAGCATTGTGAGCGCTGAGCAGCTGAGGAGTAAGGAAGCAGCATCTGGAGTATTATTGGAGCTTAAGAGTGTTTAGAGATCATTCCAACTTTGTGAGAGGCTTGAGATCTGGTCGAGCTTACACACACTCGAGACGTCGTCGAGCACATTTGGACTCGAGATGCACTCGGACCATTCATGGAGCCTCAAGATTCATATAGTTTCCGTTCGAGTTACAGATCGAGTGGAGTTTAACTTGTGCTAGACTGAGGCTAATTCACACTACATGTTGAGCCTTTCTCAATGCTGGGCTAGACTGAGACTAATTTCCACTGCACTCTGGGCTTGTCTTACTGCGCTGAATTTAG
The DNA here is from genome assembly GCA_900406405.1 of Lepidium africanum. Classification (NCBI taxonomy): domain Eukaryota; kingdom Viridiplantae; phylum Streptophyta; class Magnoliopsida; order Brassicales; family Brassicaceae; genus Lepidium; species Lepidium africanum. The sequence continues at coordinate 6,314 of OVAX01001564.1, read as the reverse complement.
CCTAGGGTTGTACCAAGTTTACTATTTATGTCTATTTCTTTTATTCGAACAAAGACCTTAGTTTTGACTACTTTTTCGTGCATGCAGACTTTTTAGCTTTTGTAATCTCAGAACGAATTCCTTTAGATTTCAATATATTTTTATGCAATTCAGTTTTACGCTTAGCGTTGATTTCAATTCTTGTTCGAGTTTATTGTCTATGTTATCTAATATTAATTTCGTGCTTAGTGTTGAATTTATGAGTTCTGAGTAATCACCTAGGGCTCCTGAGGATGAGTTAGGTCAGCGTGAAGCTTAGGTTTTCTAGGACGCTTGAGGTTAGAATTGTTAGGATCTTTTCTGTGTTGGTGCTGTAATCACTAGCTTCATTCTGATCAACTAGAGCTTGTTCTGAGACGCTCTAGCACCCGATAGGTGTTTGGTAGAGCGTCTAACTGAACCACCTCAGAGATTCACACACTTGGCTCGAGGGATCGAATGTCGGAGGTGTGAATCAGCTCTAAGCGGGTTGATCATTCATGATGGGTAGATTATCAAACGCCTATGGCAATAGGGTCTGTTAATAGTCATCTCAAGTTTGTTTGCCGCGAGAGTGGATTCATTGCTATTGTTCTCGCTGCCTAGAGATTAGCTCTATTGAGTGTTGTCAAGCGCCTAGTTAGTCTAAGAGTTATGCTGATCCGTGATACTCATTCCTTAGGAACCTGTTTTCTCACCCTGCGCTAAATTCACTTTTCACTCTATTGTTTACTGCTTTGTTTAATTTCATTATTATTGCTAGTTGCTTGGTTAATTTCATTATTATTGCTAATTGCTTGGTTTACTCTTGTTTTAAGTTTGACTTAGGTTGTTAGACAAAACCCACACTTTGATTGGCTTGGATTAGAATAGTTAGATGCATTCTGAGCGATAACTATATTCTCAGCTGGATTGACACCTATTATACTACATCGACACCATAGTGTAATAGGATTTGAAAACTTGAGTAAAATCCTGTTATCACATCTAAATCCATGTGATCAAGATGAATCTAGCTTTAAGAGCACCTAAATAGGAGGTTCTAATTATCCTAAGCATCAATCAACCATTACCAAGCCCTAGATCTAGCCAAAACCTAAACCATTCTAAGAGACTACTCACTCATGATCATAATGCAATTAAACAAAAAAATAAAGCAAAACATAATGAAAATAGATAGAGAAATAAACAAGAGACTCTTAATTACTTAAGAAATGACCCACGAAATGGATCATCCAAAGGATCTCAAGGTTTTGTTCTCTACAATCTTCAAAGTATTCTTGAGAAAATAGAGAGAAAACTATAGTCTAGATCCTAAAACCTTAAAGAATTAAAAACTTGATGTGTTGGAACCCCTAACCATGTATTTATACCCATGAAATTAGGGTTTCTGATCACTTAACCTAGTGCAGGTCGCGGGTCCGGTCGAGAGGATGCGTACGAGTACTGTCGAATGGACAAACGGATGCGTGTTACGGTAGGGAGTGTACGTCCGGATGGTGCTTACGGATGGAGGTTCCTACCCGCGACCAGTGCAGGTCGCGGGTCCGGTTGAGAGCATTAACCTGCGGTACACGGATGGACGAACGAATGGTGCCATGAACGGATTCACATACGGAAGCACGTACCCGCGACCAATGCAAGTCGCGGGACGGGTCACGGCCGCGGCTATCAACACATTCTTCAACTCTTTTTCTCCGGTTCTTTTCTCCCTAAGCATAATCCCAACCTCCAAGCATCCAACTTCTTCATTTTAGCTCCAATCTCCATAGTGTGAGGTTCCAATCACCTAAAAATACCAAAAAACAAGAAAAAGTGCAAATGCAAAGACTAATGACTCTAATGCATGAAAATGAACCTATGTGAACCTAAAGTGATATGATATGCAATTAAACGACTAGAAAATGATTCTAATATGAGATGAAAACTAGGCTAAATATGAGAGACATCACCTACATATGTAAACATGCATTATCGAATTGGTCTGATAGGTCCACAACTAGCCTTAACATCAACTTTCATTAGTTAAGGACTAGTTGCTCATCTAAGTTAGTTCAGGCATCTAACAAACTCATAGACTATGTAATCATGCTATTCTAAGCATTAAACACAGTTTTAGAGGGAGAAGACACAATATTGAACCATATTTGTTCATAATTCATTTATTCCTAAATCCCTAGATAACCCCAAAATTGATAAGAGAACTACTCATACATAATGGAAGAAACAAAACAATAGATGTAGAAGAAAACACAATAGATTGCAAAATAATTACAAAGGGTTTAGAATTCTTCTCAAAGATGAGGATGGAATCTTCTCCCAAGCTTATAAGGTCTCTCTGCCGTCTAAAGTATTGCAAAAGTTTTTGATAAAAGTTCTAAAAACCTAGTTATATAAGTCTTACAAAATATGGTAAATTAGTTTTTTCTTCGTAGCCTCGAGGATCAAGGTGCGGATTAATCGATCCGTGATTAGGATGGTCGATCGAAATAGTAGTTGGTTGATCTTCAAGTCGGGTACAGATCTCTCAGAGGGTTGGGTTGGTCGATCCTATGTTGAACGGTCGATCCTTAGGTCGGTCGCAAATCCTTGTGGCAAGAAGATCGATCGATCAAACGTGATTGGTCAATGTCCAACTCCAACGCAGCTTCTAATGCTGTAAGGGATCGATCGATCCAGATGCAGATCGATCGATCTTGATGTTCTGCAAAAATGCCATAATGGCTCCAAATTGGTTTAATCCATGCTTTGAGTGCATAATCCAAACTCAATCTATTTTGTACCTGCAAAGATTCTAAAATACGAACAAATATTCTAAAAACATGCAGAAAAGTAAGCTAAAATCTGATAAAAGTGAGGTACATCAACAGTTCATTCATCTTGAAATTTTCCTAACACAAACATGCTTAACTATGAAATTATCTAAGGATGTTTAATCGAAAAGATAAACGCACTTGGATGCGTAACAAAATTGATTCTTTAACGTCTTCATCCACCAGCACATTTCTGAAAATCCGGGTGTCACAATTTTCGTTACCAAGGACAAAGTAAACCATTCATTATTGCTTAATATTACTTTTCGTACTTCCAATTCGAGCCTTTTCCATTCATACCAATCAATAATTTTACATGACGACGTCCCTCTTTTGACCTATTCATATGTTAGTTTGGTCCTGTTAATAAGTCGTTGGTTCTCTCTCCATCACATTTAATGTTCAATGCATTATATAATTACTGAGTCCCCCCTTCTGATGATAATACAGTGAATAACGATCGCACAAATACACATTAAAAAATCAAGAATATATAACTCATTTGGATATGTTGATCGCCTTCTCAGTTCGTCTTCTCTTCTTTACAATTATCACAATCTTTGCAAATTCAACATCTGTTTTATCAGTAGTTCTCCATCCAGATGAACGTACGTATGAGAATTATCTGCCGTTTTAGGTTTAATTTCTATATATTTAATAATTTATACTTGGTTTTATGTAAATGCATGCAGTGAATACGCTCAAGAAGATAGCTACTACACTTGGAATCAAGGGACTGGACCTAAGTATTAGAGACCCTTGCGAATTTCATACCTTAACTATGGAGGCTCTTGATGATTCGACATCTGAGAGAAACAACACCATTCTTTGTGATTGACATCTACAAGAACAATACATGTCATATAACAGCCTTGTGAGTGTTTCTATAATTCTTCAGTCTTTTCCTTACTAAAGTTTTTTCCTTTAAATTGACAAAATTCATGTCGTAATATTTATTTTGGTGTTACATATGAACGAGAGAACAGAGAGCTCAAGAGCCTTAGTCTTCCACGTAAACTTCCACCTGAGATGGCTGAGCTTCGATATCTCCGAACGATGTGAGTTCAACCAGGCAAAATTTTAATACATAATCGAATATTATTTTTATTTTATCATGCCTTAGATAGTTAGGTGTTAACTTTAACAATTAGACCGTTGTTTTTCCAAGCAAAAATACATGTTAATCCACGCGACACAGAGTTGTTTTCAAGAAATATATATATATATATTTGGAGTTGTAAAATTCTTTAGTTTTAGAATAAAGAACATTTTGTTTCACTATATAACATAAAAAAAAAATTGAAATTACTCGTGAAAGTTTTCAGATTTAAATGTAAGATAATGTAGACACTGAGTGAAAGTTATTTGTTTAGTTAGATATTTGGGAGAACGGTAAAAAAAAATTGCACTATGACGAAATAGCCAAAAAAAAATAGTAATATTGATTAAACCCCCTATTTAGGCATGAAAAATCAACTTTAACGCATAGGAACATCGCTTTAACGGGCCATTATTGTTTCATTATTATTTTCTTTAGAAAAGTACTGAATATTAACGAATTTTTCAAAATAAATATGAACTATAACAATAACCGGCATTGGCGGAGCTATATTGTTACAGTTGGGGTCAATTGACCCCAATAAGTTTTAAAAATTAGTCTAATTTCCGTTAAAATTTTAGATTAACCCCAATTAAAATAAATAAAATTAAAGTTTAGTTATAAGTGAAACTTAATAACTGTTTTGACCCTAATAAATTGGGACAAAGTCTAACAAGTTTGAGTTTTAGTATTATCTATTTGTTTAATTTTATAAGAGCATCACAAAAGTTAGGTTTTAATATATATCTTGACAAAAAAAATGGTTTGGTTCTAATGGACATAATATTCTTTTTTCTGTATATATAAGTCAAAACAAATTTTTATAGACCAAACTTGATTCCAATATATAATTTTTCTACCTCCGCTACTGATTATAACCCAAATCATTTTAAATAACCCAAACCATTTTAAATAAGAACTATTATTGACCAAACTAGTTTAGATATTAAATTTAGGGGGTGTTATTGGTTTATGTATTTAAATAGAGTTATAGAGATTTAAATGTTATTAATTCAAGATTTTTTGAAAATTAGAGTTTGGTGTTATTAGTTTATATAAAAGTTAAAAGTCTTCTAAAATCTTTATAAGTTTAGAGTTATTGGATTTATGATTTGATCAGATTTATAAAAGTTTTGTGTTATATAAACTTTAAGAAAGGGTCTCATGACGTCACTGAACTAAAATAATGTGTTATTGGTTTGTTGATTTTATATATATTCTTTTACAAAATACAATATTCAAAAGTATAGTATTTTGATGAAAGATTCTTAAAGTTATTCTGATTAAAGAGTATATAAATATTTCCTAAAATATAAAAATAAAAAATAATGAACCTTGATAATAATAAATACTCATCCTGTTTTTTAATACTTGACGTTTTAGAGATTTTATACCTATTAAAACTTTTTTTTAAAATATCTTATTTAGCCTTATTTATTGTTAGAAGATACAAAGAAAAATATTAATTATAACTAAAACTATATAATTAAATAATGATAAAATAAGAAATATTAAGTTAAACTAGGTTTTAACCCGTGCCAGCACGGTTTTGTTGTATAAAAAATGTTATATAAGAAAATAACTATAGTAAAAATATTATGTTAACTTTATATTGTGTAAAATAATTGGTCATAATAATTTATAACTTTGTATATTATTTAATATGTATTAATTAAATATATATATTACTAATATAATGAAAATAATTAAGTTAAAGTAATTGATTACAAATAATATACTATAAAGTTGTATTTAAATCATTGAATAAATGGTGTCTGATCAAAAAACAAAGTTTATATAAATATATCACTATAAAAAAAGTGATTAGTTTTTTTCCTGTCATGTATGATTTCTATACCTCTGAAAATATGAATTTTAATAAATCCAATTAAGCAAATAACATCTGAATTTTAGATATATTTGAGAACACAACATATGAATTTTCTTTAATATTAGGGAAAATCATTGTTTCATGTATTCAAAAAGAATTGCCAAAGTTTATGCAACTTTGAAAACGATATATTAGTTTTCAATAAACTTTTTCTGAAAATATACACCGCTTATATCTAAAATTTTTACCTAACAAATAATATATATATATATATATTTAAGGGAAAAAAGTCAAACAAACCTCTAACTTACGAAAATGGGTATATTAAACTATGAACTCATAAACCTCCAAATTAAACATCAAATTTTTACGTTGACCAAAAAATAAACACTCAATTTAACGTTGACCAATCAGTATAACCCCGACATTAAGTTGATTAACATAATTAATAAACTCTGTTTAAAGACTGTTAATGACTCCGTCAAATGAAACGATGCGTTTCGTCTATCGTCTTCAAACTTGCAAAAAAAAAAAAAAAAAAAATCCAATTCAA